>MU223315.1:1464905-1478593 GCA_018584345.1 Thuja plicata | reverse complement strand
AACATAATAAGTAAATTTACCGAGTTACAACAGTTTATATCTAAGACATCTAAAGGACTTGTGGATTTATTTTTGTGGTAACTGATTCACCCCTCCCCTCTCAGTTACTCCATCCATATTTCCAACAGATAGAAATATGCTTGGTATTTGAATGCATAACCGAGTTCTTTGATATATTGATAGAACTTGTGTTATCATAGAAAACAGTTATAGGATCTAAAATAATCTCTTGCATACCTTCAAGTAAATGTTTTATCCAAAAAATAGTCACACAATTCATGGCAGCAACAACATATTCTTCCTCGACAGTAGACTATGAAATGCAACTCTACTTCTTGCTTAGCCATGTGACCAATCTTTCACCTAGAAAGAATGCGCCTCCACTAGTACTTTTCCTGTCATCAACGTTTCTAGCCCATTCTTCATCAATGTGGACTTGTAGATCAAAAGTACCTCATTTATTGTATAATAAACCAAAATATTCAATTCCTTTCAGATATCTAAAAATTCTCTTGACTGCAAACATATGTATTTCCTTCAGATTAGAAGAAAGTCTTGCAACAATCCCAACAACGTGTGCTATATCAGGTTTCATGTGAACAACACACTGCAATTTACCAATCATGGATTGGTAAAGAGTATTATCCACCTCTTGTGTCTCATCTTCTTTAGATAATTTACATCATGTGACCATCGGTGTTCCAATAGGCTTGGAATCTTCTATACCAAAATTTTTGAGGATCTCTTTGATATACTTAGCTTGTGTAATGTAGATCCCTTCTACAACTTGTTGTATCTGCAGTCCTAGAAATAACTTAATCTCTCCAATCATTGACATTTCAAACTCTTCTCTCATTTCATCAGCAAATGCCTTACATAAGGTGTTATTGCCTCCAAAGAATAATATCATCAACAAAAATTTCAGCAATCAAAACCTTGTTGTCATTGTCACACTTCAAGTAAACATTATTGTTATCACTTATTCTTTGAAATCCTAATTTGATTAGATAAGAGTACAATCTCTCATACCATGCTCGAGGTGCTTTCTTCAAACCATAAAGAGATTTATGTGAATTACATACCTTATTCTTGTTTCTGCTCTCAATGAATCCTTCGGGCTCGTAAATGTAAACTTCTTCTTCCAGTATCCCATTCAGAAATGTAGACTTGACATCCATTTGATAAACTGTGAATCCTTTGTAAGCCACATAAGCTAGAAGTATTCTAACTCCTTCCAATCTAGCAAAAGGTGAAAAATTCTCACCATAATATATGATTTCTTCTTGTGAATAACCCTTATAAACCAATATATCTTTATTTCTGATAAATTCACCATTCTCATTCAACTTGTTTATGAAAATCCATTTAGTACCAATAACATTTATATCCTTTGGCCTAGGTACTAAAGTCCATGTATTGTTCTTTTCTATCTGATCAAATTCTTCTTTCATTGCTTTCATCCAATCTTCATCATCTAGTGCATCTTTAACTTTATTGGGCTCAAATGAAGATATCAAACATGTATTGTCGCTTACCTTTCTTCTAGTAATCACTCTAGCATCTTTATTTCCAATAATCTTTCTTGGGGAGTGGTGCCTCCTCACATATTTCTCTAAAATAGGCTCGATAGGTCTTGGTGCTTCATCCTCATCATTTGGTCGTAGAGCAATCTATTCAGCTTCCTTCTCGGTAGGTGATCTTGGTAAGGTGTCAAGAACATCAAGTTGTACATATACAAACTTATCATAGTCTTCAGGTTCCTTTTTGCTTTCTTCATCATTCTTTTGTGCAAACTCATCAATTCTCACATTTGCACTTTCCACCATTATGTTAGTAACTTTATTCAAATACTTATAGGATTTACTCCTTGTAGAATATCCTAAGAACATCCCTTCATCCCCTTTATAATCAAAATTTCCTTCTCTAGAATCTTTTAATATATAACATCTGCTTCCAAAAAAATTGAAACAACTCACATTAGGTTTGTGATCATACCAGATTTCATAAGGTGTTTTGTTGGTACCTTTTTTCATTTGTACTTAGTTAAATATGTAAACAGCAGTACTAACTTCTTCTCTCTAGAAGTTTTGTGAAATACCTTTCTCAATCATCAGTGTCCTAGCACAATCAACAATAGATCTATTTTTTCTCTCAAAAATACCATTATGCTATTGTTTCCTTGATGCTAACATCTGTCTCTTAATTCCATTTTCATTACAAAATAATGTAAACTCATCATATGTAAGCTCACCTCCTCTATCAGATATCACACATTTCAGTTGTCTTCCAGTTTCTTTCTTAACTCTGGCCTTATACCACTTAAACATTTGAAATGCATCAGATTTTTCTTTTAAAAACATTATAGACAACATTCTAGAATAATCATCCACAAATAGAATAAATAATTTGTCTCTGTAGTAACTTTGAGATCTCATGGGTCCACATAAATTAGTATGAACTAAATCCAAAATACCTTGTGTAACATAAGTTTTGCTTGAAAAATAGATTTATTCATCTTACCCATTTGACATTCTCTACACATAGCATTCTCAAGTTTCTCTAATCTCGGTAATCTTCTTACTCTATTCTTTTTACTCACTTTGATCAAGTTGTCAAAATTAACATGACAAAGCCTTTTGTGCCATAGCCAGACATCTACAAATTTAGCGTACATGCAACTCTTCATAGAAGTATCAAGATAATATAAATTACCTTTAGATTATTCTCCAATAGCGATCAGACTTGCCTTTTTACCAAAAACTTTCACTCTTCCATGTCGAAATTCCAATAGGTGACTTGTTTCATTTAACTATGCAACACTCAAAAAATTATGCTTTAATCCTTAAACCCAATAAAAATCATCACATCTTGTGTTATTCTGTAGAATTATCTAGAACCTTTTCCTTTCACAGGCTATGGAGCATCATTACCAAATCTAACATATCATCCATCATGATTTTCCAAGTAAATAAACTTAAGCGTGTCACTAGTCATGTGATGTGAACAACCCCTGTCTATAATCCATGTTTCATTCTTACTTACTTGTGATATTAGGGCTCTTGGCTCTTCTTCATCAGAATTTTCTTTAATAGCAACATAAACAACTTCTTTTTCCTCACTATCATCTGAATCATCATCACTTAGATCTTCATTAGCAATATGACAAGCTTACTTACCTTTGTCTTTGTAGTCTCTTAATCTCCTGAATATGTTTTCTCTTTTATCCTTATCTTTTTTATATTTCTTCTCCTCGTTATATTTCTCAGGGCAGTTAGATGCAAAATGACCAATCTTGTTACAGTTAAAACATTTCAAGGGTAACTTACCTCGGTATTTATCTTTGCATCTTTGTATCCTTCTATCCAATAAAGCTTCAAACTCTCTCTCTCGTTCTCTTCATTTGTAGCATATAATTCTTCCAAACCAATCGAAAAGCTATAAAATCTCTCACTAGCACTCCTTAAATATCCCTCACTAGGTCTAGAGTCCTTAGAACTTCCTATCTTTAAAGATGACTTAAATGCATACTCAATCTTAGATGTAGCAGGTAAACTATTATCAAAATTATTAATCTCAAATGTAACCAACTTACCAATACTAGCATCAAGAAAAATATTCATCTGAGGAATGGATCTCAACTCTTGTATAGAAGATACTCTAATAGCATAACTCGATAGCAGGGTTCTCAACATTTTGCTTGTAACATCTTCCTTTGTTATGGCTCCACTAGCTCCTTTGATAGAATTAACAATCTCCTTAAGTCTAGTGTTGTATTGTATTATGTTTTCTCCATCTTTCATTCTCATTGAATCAAATCTACCTCTCAGACTTTCTACTTTTTCTTTCTGAACATGCTGATCTCCACCATAGGTCCAAATAATCTTATCCCACATTTGTTTCAAAGTAGTACATCCATCAAGACCATCATATTCCTAGTCGGTAAGTGTAGAATCTATCTCAATCATAACTTGTGTGTGTTCTTTCTTTTGTCTTTGCTCAGTGATTGTCAAAGGTGCAGTGGTCGGTGTAACATATTCATTGTCAAGAAAATGAAGTCCATATTATCCTATACCAAACACATGCAATCTCATTTTACTTTTCCATGTAAAGAAATATTCCCTATTCAACTTTGGTGCTTCCCTCTTATACATCTTTAGATCTTAACTCAAGTCCTTTAAACTTAACACTTCAGAGAACCAATGCTCTGATACCAATTGTTGGTCTCACTGAGAGGGGGGGGGGGTGGTGAATCAAACCAAATAAAACTTAAACACTTAAAACCCAACTCACTGATTCACTCGATAACACTTAATACAATAATAACTGATTCACCAAATAACTTAATAACTTAAATAATCATACATCTCATAATATGAAAATAATCATTAACACCATATTTAACTTAGTTGATACTATATTTAACTTAGTTGACACCGTATTTAATGAGGAACCCCAATATGGGAAAAACCCTTGTGGAATTGTGACCCACAATAAAAATGTACCTTTCTAAAGTACGCTTGATTAAGAACTTATCATGTTAAAGATTACAAACACATTTGCTAAATGTGACCCTGTTAAGGGATTTCCCTCAGATCGGTTAAGATATTCACCCTATTAGGAGTGGCCTTGCTAGAGGACTTTAAATACTCTTTTGGAATGTCACCTACATCTAGGATTTACAAATAGGACTATTAAATCCACTTGGTTAAGATATTTTCTCTATTACAAATGTTAATAAGCAACAGTAGAACTTTGATCTGTAAATATAGCAACTACCTTTTGCTTGTGTCAGATCCTTTATGCTCACATGAATATTGACATATCATACTCTATTTGTCTCTATTTCAGACTGTAGATTCTGCTCTTTTTGCTTCTTCGTTCTTCTTGGTAACTCTGTTCTTCAGCTTCTTCTACTTCTTAATTTAATTCGCCAGCATCATAATCTCTGTTAATTTTTCATCCTTTATATAGAAATTTTTTTTCCTCTTAATCTCCTTACTTAGGTTTTCCATCATTTGCGCTCAGTCATTTGATCATCTTCTTCATAAATCTTAACTCGATAAACCGTTTAACTTTTACCTCATAACTTGAACTTTTCTCAGAACTCTCACAATCAGGTTTAACCCCTTGATCTTTGCCTTAGATCTTCTCATTGAATTTTCTCGCTCATAGATCTTCTAACAAACTTCCTTTGAATCTTAGCTCCATAAAAATCATCATAACTTTGTATTAAATTTGATCTTATTATCATTTACAATCAATATCCTATACTCGATGATTTGCTTTGCAACTCGATAACTAACTTTGTTCACTGCTTGGTGCTCGGTGCTCGGTAACTAAAAAACCGATTAACACAACTCTATACCGACTGAATCGGTCTAGCTTGGTAGAGTAACTCTTTAACTCTTTACAATTTCTGACTTAATCAATCAAGTGTAACGACTTGATAAAATCAAATATATAGTAGCAAACAACTATATAAACATCACTTCATCACTGTTTGATATGTATTTGTCACCTATTTAACTTCTCCTTGTTATGATACAATAACTCAATTAAAATCAGTAAATCAATTTCTTGGCATCAATGACAAGATAATAATTGATCTAACCATTTCTACAAACATGTATACTCCTTATCACTTGGTCTTCATCATCTCCATCAGTTGATCAACATAAGTTTCATAGAACAGACTAATCTAAGGATAAAGAATATTACTATGGTAGTGAAGGTGTGTCAGATGATGATATTGTGGATTATGATGAAATTGGATTTATTGCTATCAAAGATGATGAGCCTATTCATGAAGTAAGAGCCTTAGTTTTTCATGTTGAAAATAAATTTGAATGGGTCATAGATAGTGGTTGTTCACATCATATGACTGGTGATAAAAGTAAGTTTGTTCAGATAAATAAATATGATGGTGGTGTAGTCATATTTGGTGATAGTACTCTAATATTGATCATTGGAGTAGGTTCAATTACTCTTGATGGTAAAACTAATACTTGCAATCTATTTCTTGTTGATGGACTTAAGCACAACTTGTTGAGTGTTATAAAACTTGTAGACAAGGGATATCATTTAAAGTTCAATGATAGAAAATGTACTATCAGATGTCAGTCAGAAGAGTTGATTGCATTAGGTACAAAGTCAAGAGGTAATGTGTTTGAATTGAATACTTCAGAGGCTACTTATTTTGTTGCAAAGGTTGATGAAAGTTTGTTATGACATAGAAGTTTTTGTCATATAAATTTTGATAACATTGTGAAAGCAAGTATAACAAATGCAGTCTGAGATTTACCAAAAATTGTGAAGCCCTCTAACTATTGATGACAATTATTCAATTGTGTATTGTCATTGATGTTTACACAAGTATAGTGATGCTTACACAAATGTCTAATGCTATATGAGCACATTCAATTCATGCCAAACACTCTCAGGCATTGAAGAGGACCAAAGTGATTTTCAGTTCTAACCGAGTTCACTTGGGCATTACAGTGTTGGTCGGGCGTTGAAGGATTTCAGTGTTGACCGAGTTAAATAGTTAGTGTCAGCCAACTAATAATAGTTTATATTTTATGGATAATTGGTTATATGCAGCCGACAAACATGATTTGTATTAATTATTTGGAAGGATATTAAGGCTAACTTGACAAGGCTTATCATATATATAAGGTCAAGTTTGTATTGAATAAGTGTGTGAAAAAAATATGTGTTTATGGCACGAAGAGTGAAGACGAAATCAGATGGGATTATGATTGAGGACAAAACACAGAGAACTGTAAAAGAATATCCGATCAATAAGGATCAAGTAATTAAATCCAAAATAGAGATCTGAATCAGCAAAGATAGTTGCTTATCAAAACAGGTCAATCCATTTTTTATTTCTAACAATTGTAGCAGTGATCAAAATCTCTTAACAGAGTAGAATTAACATTCTTTTGTAAATCCTCTCACAAGGTGACATTTCTACATTGAGGTGTTACAATACCTCTAACAAGGCCACTCCTTACAGGGTGATTAGATCCTCTAAAAGGGTCACACCTAATAGTGTGTTATTATAACCTTTAACAGGGTTGGCTCCTAACAGGGCTCACTTCAAAAGAGTGAAAAATAAGTGACTAGTTGCAATTGGTGGTTTTTCCCATATTGGGTTTCCACGTTCAATCTTGGTGTTATTTGTGTACATTTCATTTGATTTATGGTTTATGTTTCTGCTATTAATTACTAAAGGATAATCACATTTAATATCTTAAGATTTTCTATGTTAACCGAGTGAAAGTAGAATATCTGTGTTAACCGAGCAACAGTGAAAAAATTGTTTAAGATATCTAAGGGACTTAGATTTTTTATTGTGGTAACCGATTCACCCCTCCCCTCTTAGTTACTAAACTCATTTCCAACAATTGGTATCAAAGCTACAAGTGCTTACAGGGAAGGTTTCAAGGCCTAAGCTAAAGATCAGAGATGTCTTACAGAAGGGAGATCCCTAAGCTTAACAAAGACAATTTTGCTGCATGATAAGATTTGACAAGGCTACATCTATCTACCATTGGAGATACTGGTTTACAATTCTTGGACCATAGGTATGTGGAACCACCAAGACCTTTGACTATGGATCAGATGATATACATGAAGCATCATAACATAATGATGATTGATATAGCCTCTACACTCAGCTATTCTGAATTTGATGAAGTCAAGGATTGCCCTACTACCTTTGATACGTGGAACAAACTGCATGATATTCATGGAGGAGATGTCAATGTAAAGAGAGCAAAAGCAGAAAGTCTCCAAGGTCAATTTGATCAAATGAAAATGAAAGGAGAGGACATTACAAAATACAGTGAAAGAATCAAGAAAAGTGTCAGTGCCATCAGAGCTTTCAGTGGAGTAATTGAAGACACAACAGTGGTTAGTAAGGTATTGATAACTTTACTTCCTATCTATGCAATTAAAGTTTTAGCTATTCAAGAGATGAGATGTAGTAATGGTATAACTCTAGATGGATTGGTTGGAAGACTTACAACTTTTGAGTTGGGTAACTTTGACAATTACTCTCCTAATCTTAGCAATCTTGAGTCTGCACTCAAAGCTAAATTAAACCTTGGAAAGATGAAAGGAAAACATATTGACAGTGACAGTGATGACGAATCTGACGATGAAGATCTGGAAATCATTGAAGCGTTACTTTCAAGGAGAGATGCAAAAGGAAAAGGACAATACAAAGGAAGAATACCATTAATTTGCTTTTCATGTGATGAAATTGGCCACATTGCTACTAAGTGTCCAAACAAGGAAGACAAAGGTGAGAAAAAGCTCAACAAGTAAAAAGGCAAGAAATATTTCAAAAACTACAAAAGCTACAAAGACAAAGGTAAGAAATCTTGTTATATTGCTAAAGATTCTGATGGTGACAAAGATGAAGATGAAATGGTTTATATTGCTATTAAGGATGAGTCAAATAATGAAGACAATGAAAAGACAACACTATATTCTCATATTAGCAAGAATAACACTTGGATAATTGATAGTGGTTGTTCTCACCACATGACTTGTGATAAAACCAAATTTGAACATCTTGAGCACTATGATGGTGGGAGTGTGATTATTGGGAATGACAAACCCTACTATGTGAAAGGTAAAGGTTGTATTGCTTTAACAGAAGGAATCAAATGTGATAAGGCTTATTGGGTTGAAGGACTAAGGTGCAATCTGCTAAGTGCGGTACAGTTGAATAACATTGGTTTCAAGGTAGAATTCATGAATAGTAAGGCCAAGCTCTTGGATGGTAAGGGGAACCTAGTTGGAACTGGCAGACAAACAAAAGGTAATCTATTTTATCTTGATCTCAATGAAATTTCACATTTTATTGCACAAGTACAAGAAAGATGGTTATGGCACAAAAGGTTATGTCATGTGAACTTTGATAACCTGGTTAACATAAGCAAGAAAAAAAAGTAAGAGGAATTCCTATTTTGAAGAAGCTTGAATTAGCAATAACCAAACAATGTCAAATTGGGAAGATGGACAAAACTAGCTTCAAGAGAAATAATTACAATACAAAAGAAGTTTTGGAATTGGTACATACTTATTTATGTGGACCAATTGGAACAACAAGTTACACAGGTGAGAAGTATTTCATTCTATTTGTTGATGATCATTCCAGAATGATGGCTATTATGTTTCTCAAAGAAAAATCAAAAGCCTTTCATAAATTCAAATGGTACCTAGCCAGAGTTGAAAAACAAATAGGAAATAAACTTAAATGCTTAAGATTTGACAGAGAAGGAGAATTCATTTCTAATGAATTCAATGAATTTTGCAATGAAAGAGGAATCAAAAGACAAGTCTGCCCCAGGTACTCCACAATAGAATGGTATAGCAGAAAGAAGGAACATATCCATTATGGATTGTGCAAGAACCTTGATGATTGAAAAGAATGTTGCTACCAAATACTGGAAGGAAGCCATCAGCACTACAATTCGCACCTTGAACTGAGTTCAATTGGAGAAAGGTACTGAGAATACACCTTTTCAATTATGGTATGGCTATAAACCCAACATTCATTATTCCAAAGTATTTGGAAGTAAATGTTACATCTTGAAGGAAGCAATAAATGGAAAATTTGATGTAAAAGGTGATGAAGGTATATTCCTAGGCTACTCCTGTAAAAGAAAATCATATAAATGTTTGAATCTTTCTACTCATAAAGTCATAGAAACTGTGCATTTAAGGATTGATGAGTTTGCAGAAAGAGGTGAAGAACAAAGCAGTAAAGAGCCTCGAGATTACATAAACTTTGTGTATTATGAACATTATACTATACCTAAGACACAAGCAATGGTGATTGGACAACATCCCTATCAACCATTGAATTCCTCTGCACAAACTCAAATAGTTCAACCTGAATTGCAACCTGTGCAACCCGATCTGCTGGTAGAGGAAACTAAGTCACAGACTGAAGAAACTGAGTCACAGTCAGAGGGAACCAAGTCACAAACAGAGTCACTTGAGTCTCAGATAAAGGTGCCTGAGTCATAGAAAGTGGAACCTGAGTATCAAACAGAAGAGCAAAACAAAACTTTTGAGCATGGTGAACCAAGTGGATCAAGCCTAGAATCAAGAAGGAAGGATCTTGTACTTGCAAAATATGTCAGAAGGCATCATGCAACTGAACAAATAATTGGAGATCAAACAGAAGGTGTAATGACAAGGAACAAAATTTAAGGCACATGTTTTCTTAGTGAAATTGAACCTAGAACTATTAAAGATGCATTGAATGATGAAAGCTGGATCGAATCAATGAATGAAGAGATTGAGCAAATATAAAAGAACATAACCTGGAATCTTGTACCTAGACCAAAAGATAAGAATGTGATTGGTACTAAGTGGGTTTTCAGAAACAAGATGAATGAAAAAGGAGAAGTTTCTAGAAACAAGGCAAGATTAGTATGTAAAGGATATGCTCAAGAAGAGGGTATTGATTATGGAGAAACTTTTTCTCATGTTGCAAGACTTGAAGGAGTCATAAATATTCTGGCATATGTTACACACAAGGGATACAAGGTATATCAAATGGATGTAAAATCTACATTCCTGAATTGAATTCTTGAAGAATAAGTATATATTGAGCAACCTGAAGGTTTTGTAGATTCTAAGAAAAGGAGTATGGTTTGCAAATTACACAAAGCATTGTATGGACTGAAGCAAGATCCTAGAGCCTGGTATGAAAGATTGCATGGTTACTTGATAAGCATTGGATTTCAGAGAACTAATGACAATAGTAGCTTGTATATCAAAGAAGGACCTCAGAACAAGATACTATTAGCAGAAATATTTGTTGATGATATATTGTTTACTGGATATGATGACTTATGCAAAGCATTCCCTGAATCTATGAGTAAGGAATTTGAAATGTTTATGTTTGGTGAAATCAAATTATTTGTTGGATTACAAGTCTATCAGATGAAGAATGGTTTCTACATTACCCAGTCTAAATACATCAAAGAGATACTAAAGAAATTTTGGGATGGAATACTTTAGACCAGTTAGAACACCTATGCCTACTAGACATAAGTTGTCTAAGGATGATGATTCAAAGGAAGTAAATCAGACTACCTACAGATCCATGATTGATAAAATTCAATATGTTGTTCACACCAGACCTTATATTGCATTAGTTATTGGTATTGTTGCAAGGTTTTCAGCTAATCCTAGAGAGAATCATTTGATGGCTATCAAAAGTATTATGAGATATCTTAAGGGTACTGAAGATTATGGATTATGGTATAAGAAAGGAAGAAACTTTGATTTGAAGACTTTTTGTGATTTTGATTGGGCTGGAAGTGTTGATGACAAAGAGAGCACAAGTGGTGGAGCATTATTTCTTGGAAAGAGGTTAGTCTCCTGGACAAGCAAGAAACAAAAATGCATTTCTCAATCTACAGTAGAAGTTGAGTATGTTGCTGCAGCAGTAAATTGTTCAAATATCATATGGCTCAAACAGTTGTTGTCAGGTATGAAGGTGGAAATCACAAAACCAATTATTATCTACTTTGACAACACCAGTGCTATTAACATCTCAAAGAACCCTATGATGCTTACTAAGACTAAACATATTGCAATAAAGTATCATTTCTTGAGGGAATAGGTTGAAGACAAGGAAGTAAGATTGGAATGTGTGAATACTAAAGAACAAATTGCAGACATATTCACAAAACCATTACCTAAGGGTGCATTTTTGTATCTTAGAGGAAAGTTAGGGTAATTCCCCTAGCTGAGGCTCACTAAAACATAGTTTAGTGATGCATCAACTGAGCTACAGAACATACTTAACATGTTGATGCAGATATTCAGAGCTTATTGCATATGAATCAGTACAAACAGGTACATTACAACTTCATTGGATATATATATATATCAGTTGGTGTCTCTGGCATTGGTTGTCAAAGAGGGAGAGTTATTTTGATGTCATAAAGATTATAGAGGGAGAAACTTTATCAGAAACATAGATTAATGTAAGAGGGACAAATTTGTATTTCAGTGATTGAGAAGACAGAGGGAATTTTTTGGATGAGAATCAGAATGAAGCTAAGGAAATTAATAAAATTTGATGAGAATCAGAATGAAGATAAGGACATTAATAAAAATTTCATTCTTATGTATGTTGCTCTATGATTATTTATATTATGACATGTTGTGTTGCCATCAATGCCAAAGAGGGAGATTGTTGATGACAATTATTCAATTGTGTATTGTCATTGATGTTTACACAAGTATAGTGATGTTTACACAAATGTCTAATCATATCTGAGCATAGTCAGTTCATGCCAAACACTCTCTGGCATTGAAGAGGACCAAAGTGATTTTTAGTTCTAACCAAGTTCACTTGGGCATTACAGTGTTTGTCGGGCGTTGAAGGATTTCAGTGTTGACTGAGTTAAACAGTTAGTGTCAGTCGACTAACAATAGTTTATATTTTATGGATAATTGGTTATATGCATCTGAAAGACATGAGTTGTATTAATTATTTGGAAGGATATTAAGGCCGACTTGACAAGGCTTATCATATATATATAAGGTCAAGTTTGGATTGAATAAGTGTGTGAAAAAAATATGTTTATGACATGAAGAGTGAAGGCGAAATCATATGGGATTCTGATTAAGGACAAAGCACAAAGAACAACAATAGAATATCTGATTAGTAAGGATACAGTAATTAAATCCATAACAAAGATCTGAATCACCAAAGATAGTTGCTTATAAAAATAGGTCAATCCATTTTTACTTTCTAACAATTGTAGCAGTGATCAAAATCTCTTAACAGAGTAGACTTAAAAGTCTTTTGTAAATCTTCTCACAAGGTGACATTTCTACATTGAAGTGTTAGAATACCTCTAACAAGGCCACTCCTTACAGTGTTATTAAATCCTCTAATAGGGTCACACCTAACAGTGTGTTATTGTAACCTTTAACAGGGTTGGCTCTTAACAGGGCTCACTTCAGAAGAGTGAAAAACAAGTGACTAGTTGCAATTGGTGGTTTGTACCATATTGGGTTTCCATGTTAAATCTTGGTGTTATCTGTGTACATTTTATTTTCTTTATGGTTTATGTTTCTGCTATTAATTACTAAAGGATAATCATAGTTAATATCTTAAGATTTGCTATGTTAACTAAGTGAAAGTAGAATATTTGTGTTAACCGAGCAACAATGACAAATTTGTTTAGGAGATCTAAGGGACTTGGATTTGTGTTTGTGGTAACTGATTTACCCCCCCCTCTCTTAGTTACTCAACTCATTTCCAACACTAACACCATGTGTAGAGAATATGTGTTGGGGAAACAGACTAGAAGCAGTTTTTAGAGAAAATCTTACTCAACAAAAGGGAAGTTGGATCTCGTGCATACAGATCTTTGTGGTCCTACAAGAACAAGATATTACTATTGAGAAAGGTATTTTATACTATTTGTGGATGATTATTGTAGGATGATGTGGGTTGCATTTCTTAGAGAAAAGTCTGAAGCCTTTGATAAGTTTAAGATTTTCAAAGCAAAAGTTGAGAATAAGGCAGGTGTAAAGATAAAGTGTTTGAGTTTAGATAGAGGTGGAGAGTTTACATCAGATATGTTTAATACCTACTATGAAGAGCATGGAATATATATATATATATATATATATATATA
>MU223315.1:1444236-1458820 GCA_018584345.1 Thuja plicata | reverse complement strand
TAATATTGTAATGAGCTTATTGCTCTCATTCTTTAGGCTTTGAGCCATATTCATATTGTTCACAAGGGGTTTTTCTTGCTTTTCCCCTTTCAAATCCTTGTGTTCTTGTCATGATTCTTGGAGCATTTTGGTAAACTATTGGTTGATCAATTGAAGAAATATCTCTCTCTCTCTCTCTCTCTCTCTCTCTCTCTCTCTCTCTTTCAGTATTTTGGTAAAATCTTTTCCTTTGCATACTCTCTTGGATTCTTTCCTTCTCATTTTCATTATTTTCTTTATAAATCTAACAGGGACATTGTTTGAATTGGTCCAGTGTGAGGTGTTGACATTCATGTTTTGTCATTGATGTCAACATATGTTTTAGTTGAAGTCTCAGACAAATTGGTTATCATTGGTACAGGGATGACTGACAGAAGTGTACGGATACTGTACGAACTTTCAGAGCATGTGAGAATGGGGATGTATATAATAATGCAGGAACATCTTGGTGATGAACTATAATTGATTGAATGTTTGAATATGTTAAGTTGATGATCGCCAAGCTACAAAAAGTTAATGCAAGACATTAAATTAGTTAATGTATTGTATTTTCATTGATATCAAATTGATATAATTTGATTGGTTATATACAAAGTGCCAAAGACTTTAGAGAACCAGAAAGATTGGTGCAGTGCACCCATGACTATCTTTGTTTGATCCTAGAGGATCTTGTTTGTTATAAATGGATTGATCTTAGAGGATCATCATATTTTGGTTTTGGGATCCATGTGTATATGGTCAAGGATCTCTTAGGCAATCTTATGAGCCTAGAGATGCCTTAGTCCATTTGGATTACCTAGTTAGGTTTATGTTACATTAAGCATGTTTTATTTTTTTAGATTCCTTAGTGGTAAATTCCTCAGATTCATGTTATTCTAAGCATTTTATGTCAATTTGATAGGTTTGGATTCATTCCAAAAGTCACCGAGTGTAAAAAGACAACTTTTGCCAAGTGTTGCAAAAGGTGTCAAAAAGTTGCTCGAGAGTTGCAAGATGGAATCCCAATAGTCATAGGTTATTTTTGATCAATCCAACTTCACATTTGAAGTTTTCTTAAGTTCTTACTTTGAACCAACATGGTTAGAAGTTCTGGAATGTAACTTTGATGCATGGGAGATGGAATATGAAGCATTTTTATGAGCATTTCTGAGTTGTGTAGCCGTGTATGGTGTGATATTGGGAAAATATGTTGATGTATTGAAGGTATTTTGTGTTAATTTAACTTTGAGATTGATTTGAAGTCATTTGGTTTTGATTTGATAAGTTTTGTTTGAGTCTTCCAAAAAGCAGTCCAGGAAAGAGTCTATTTGAAGCACAGTTTGCAAATGGAGTCCTAAATTGCATTCTATCTAGTGGATTTATCTAAGATCCTAGAAAATGGAATTTAGGATGGTGTATTTAATGATTCTAAAATCTTAGGAGATGGCTCTAAGGCTAAGGCCCTCATGCATCAAGCCCTAGGATGAATATCTCAATGTATTCAGCCTAGAATGAAGGAGAAGGAAGTGTTATGTTTGTTAGAAAGATTGGTTGAGTGAATTAGGAGTGGATTTGAGTTTTAGGTTGTTATTTTAAGACATATGAAGCATTTTTTCAATCCCATGCACCCAATTTCTAGTACTTGCCTTGAAATCCAAGCCTAATTAGGCCAATTAGGTCTGCAAACTTGGTGAGAGTTAGGTGTTGCTAGAGTGGATTTGGAATCTAAGGCTTTGGGGTCTGACATAAATTCATAAAGGGTATCTGGATATATCCTTATTTTTCTATAAGGTGATCAAGAGGAAAAGTTAAGTTGGAAACACCTCCTGGATTGTACTACAAGGAATTCTAGGACAGTCCTAGACAAGTACTGTACGGAAGGTGGAGGGTTGAACCAGAGGTTGATTCTTGGTCCTTAGGACATAAGGAAGGTGTCCCAATAGTTATTTTGAGTTGGTGAATTCAATGGTGAAGACTTCTAGGTTGAGGCCTGAAATAGGGCTAGTGTCCCTAAAGTTCAAAAGTGTAAGATTTTAAATTGGATTGTATCCAATTGGGAAAAGTTGGATAATGGTTCTACCACCTTGGATAGGTAGAATACATTGTTTGGGAAAGGATCTAGGATCCTAGGAGAACCCAAGTTGACTTTGGTTTCTTATTGAAGGCAAAGGAGAAAGACCACACTTCTTGTTGTCACCTCTGCATTAAAGATTAAGGTTATGCTTTCAATAATGCATAAAAGATTAGTATTCACTAAGTGACAACAAACACCGATAGGTAGTGCACCCCGACGGATAAAGAAACTCGAGAAGAAAGTCACAGTGATACCCGAGCAAGAAACCCGAGCAAGCATTACCAAAGAACAAAATCACAAGCATTACCAATGAGCAAAATCACAAGCATTACTGATGAGAAGAACTTTAGAGTGATGCCCGATGGATAGACAACCCCGACGGAGATACCCGAGGAGAATTGAAGTGTTGACCGAAGCTAACAAAGATTTAAAACACCGAAAGGAACTGAAGTTCAGAAACGACAAAGACTTAGCTAGCAATAGCTAAATAAGGAGTTAAATGGTTGTTAACATTGTTTTCATCGACAAGTTAAAGCCAGAGATAAGCAAAAGATTTAAAGTTGTTTTATTCTAGTTGTCAAAGAGAAATCTACGGGATAAAACTGAATTAAATATTTAAAGCAAGATTGGCTAAAATTGCGGATCACGCCAAGAACAAGAAAGTCAAGAGCTGAGAAATGGTGAATCATGTTTATAAAGAGACAAGCTAATTCATTATGAAAAAGGGGTGAATAGAGAAAGTAGATGTTGAGGAGAAACTGATGAAGGAAGACTTCAATCAGACCAGATCAATCAAACTGAAGAATAGAGCTAATTCTGCGGACACCAAGCAACAGAGAAGCATAGCATCACCAATAATAAAGAAGTGGAGCAAAGGTATTGAAAATATACATTGATTAGAAGGTTATTACGAGATTACAATAGATCTGAAAATTTGTAGAGTATAGTTGTATATGTGAACAAATCATTTACTGTTTCAATTTAACCATTGGATCAGAAAGTCTCTTAACCGAGCAAGACTTAAAAATCCTTTCTATATTGAGATACATCCCAAGGAGTATCAAAAGGTTTGGTCATGAAGATAGCATGATATGCCATATACCATTTGACAAACTACATTGGGTTTGGTCATAAAAGGTAGCATAGAGATGTCATATATCAAGTGACAAACTATTCTATTTAAATCCTCTAACAAGGTCACACCTAACAATGTGTTTGTAACCTTTAACAGGGTTGGCTCTTCACCGATATCACTTCAGAAGAGTGAAAATTTTGGGTTACCGGTCCCAAGTGGTTTTTTCCTTAACAAGGTTTCCACATTAAAAATCCACGTGTCAATGTGTTTATGAGTCATTACTTTAGTGTTTTGCTTTACACATAACTAATCTGGATTGATCGGTTTACACCAAGTTATTTACTGCATTTTGGTAAATAAAAGATAGCTAATCGGTAAACAGTAAGAATGAGGTTTAACAATGAACTACGAGTAGTAGTTATTTGTTGAGATTATTTTAAGGCATTCATCTTGTAGGACTGAATATAACTAGAGGCTTATAATTGTGGTAATAAGTTTATGGGTTAATTTATTGGAATATTTTTTAGGCCACTGATTCACCCCCCCTCTCAGTTATTCTAACACTTGGGTCCTTGGCAATCCTGCTCGACCAAAAATATGTTTACTTTTGTTCTTTAGCTTGTTTGGAGACTGCTTGGTGAAGTGCTCGGTTACCCTGTTGCTCGGGTACTCTTTCTGTCTTGCTTTACCGATGGGTCTCAGGGTGTGGTGGTTTTGTTGCTTGATTATGCTTTCATCAAGATGGTTTTTTGTTGCTAGGTTACGTTCTTACCGATTCATTCCCATTGCTCGGGTATCATCTTACGGAGTGGTTGTTGTTGCTCGGTGATTCTCTTCCCGAGTTGTTTATCCTGATATGGCCAACTTCTACATTTAATTTTTGTGGCATAATTAATGTGGGGTCTCTCATTGGGATCTGTGTGGACCTAAATCTTGGTCTCACTTAGGGATTTGAGTTTCGACCTCTTTGGTGGACTCCTGTATATATTTGATTCATGTTCTTAGAGTTAGGTAGTAGTTCTTAGAAGATAGTAAATTTTGGATAGAAGATGAACTGTTGAGATATTGAAAGGTAGGTCTGTGACCTCACTTGTATGAAGATCATTCTATAATTCTTGAATGTATATGGCCAAAACCAGGAAGGCCTTATAGCCCAACATGTAATGAGTTTGATAAATTAATGAAAGATCTTGTTGTTTCTTCTCTCACTATGTGTGTTGTTGCTTATGCATTGTATCTGTAAGCTGGTTTGGTACTTGGGAGTGCCTTTGGCCCCTCTTACTAACCCTCCTTACATTAGGTGGTATCAGAATGAAGGTTAGATCTGAGTTCCTTCTTGTAAACCCTAACCCTAGTTGGTGATATTGTTATGGGGTAGCATATTGCAATCTGATCTATAATTGCATAGGGATTCAAGATGGTTTGTGGGAGAGGAAATGTAGATCCAGGTCTAGCTAATATAATAAGACATATGGCGGCTAGATTGGAAGTTGTTGAGATAGTCCAGTGCATAGGAAGATATCTTGAAGATGTTAGTGATGGTGAATTGGAGGAAGTGCAAGGCGAAGCTGCACCTACACCTGTTATGCATTAGGAAGAAGAGAGATTCCTGTGAGCATTGACAAGTTTGAAGTCCACACCTCAGTTCAATCCTCCTGAGTATAGTGGAAAATTGGATTATGATGAATTGATAGATTGGATAACCGAGATGGAAAAGTACTTTGAATATGAGATTGTATCAGAGGACAAGAAGGTGAAGATTGCAAGCACAAAGTTGAAAGGACATGCATCCCTATGGTGGGAACATCTACAATTGGATAGAAAGAAGAAAGGTAAAGACAAAATTAAGGTATGGGATAAGATGGAAAACAAATTAAAAGGCAAGTTTCTCCCTTGTGATTATCAGATTAACCTGATTAGGTGGATGCAAAGTTTGAAGCAGAAAGATAGCTCGGTAAAATACTATACTGAGGAATTTTACAGATTAGACATCAGATATGGACATGTTGAAGATGAAGTGGAAAGAGTAGCAAGATATCTAAATGGATTGAGTAGGTCTATACAAGATGAGATTAGTTTGGTCAAGATGGAAGGCATTGAGGAGGCATATCTGCTTTCCCTAAAAGCTGAGGATAAATTGAATAGGAGATATGAGAAAAAACAAAGAGGTAGAGGTGGTAGATTCCCTAGAGGAAGAGGAAGATCTCGTGGTGAAAATAGTAGATCTGAACCAGACAAGTCAATTTTAGACATATCTCAAGATAAAGTAAATATTGAATGGAAAGGTGAAAACTCATATCGATAAAGAGGCAATTACTCCCAAGGTGGTTATAGCAGAAGAGGATTCCAAGTAACTTGTTACAATTGTGGTGAGGAAGGACATAAATCCTTTGAGTGAACACATGCAAGCAAGAAGGCTGATAGCAGCAGAAATGCTTTGGTGCAAGAGGAGTCACCGAATGAACCTGAAAAGGAAGGAAATCTCATGATCAGAAGAATACTATGGAGTGAGAAAAATAAGCAAGATCCTATCAGGAAAAGTTTGTTCAAAATCAGATGTAGAGTTGAAGACAATGTTTGGAAGGTAATTGTTGATAGTGGAAGCTCAGAGAATCTAGCATATGAGGAGATGGTCACAAAGTTGTAGTTGGAGAGGATGAAGCATCTGAAACCCTACAAGATCTCACGGATCAAGGATGAGCATACATTAATGGTGAGTGAACAATGTTTTGTGAAATTGAAAATCAGAAAAATATCATGATAAGGTGTTGTGTGATATTATTCCAATGGATTGTTGTCATATTTTTTTGGGTAGACCTTGGCAATATGATAGACATGTTATACATGATGGAAGATTGAATATATATTCTATATGGGTTGATGGTAAGAAACAATTTTTGTTACCTTTGGTTGAAGAATCTGTTGGTGAGATATGTACATCTGTGAAATTTTTTTTGATGGAAGGTAGACATTTTGTTAAGGATTTGAAAAGAAATAATATTTGTTATGATTTAATTCCTAACAAACCGAGTAAGAATACCGAAGATAAAATTCTTGTAGAAGTTGAGAAGTTACTCAACGAGTACAAGGAGATCATTTTAGATAATGTACCTGATGGTTCGCCACTGATGAGAGATATCATTCACTGCATGGATCTAATTCCTGGAGCTAGTTTACCAAACAAAGCACCACATTGGCTAACACTAACCAAAAATGAAGAGCTTAACCAACAAGTTCATGAATTGTTAAAAAAGGGTTTGATAAGAGAAAGTTTGAGTCCATGTGTAGTACCGGTTGTGTTGGCACCTAAGAAGAATGGAGAATGGAGAATGTGCACTAATTCAAGAACAATCAACAAGATCACAGTGAAGTATAGGTTTGCTATACCAAGAATGGATGATATAATGGATTGTTTGAGTGGAGCAAAATATTTTACCAAAATTGATTTGAAGAGTGGATATCATTAGATCAGAATTAGAGAAGGTGATGAATGGAAGACGGCTTTCAAGAAAAAGGAAGGTTTGTATGAGTGGTTGGTTATGCCTTTTGGTTTAACTAATGCATCGAGTACATTTATGAGGTTAATGAATGAAGTTTTGAAGAAATTATTAAATAAATGTGTGATTGTATATTTAGATGACATTCTGATATTCAGTAAGACTAGAGAAGAACATTTGATGCATATAAGACAAGTGTTGCAGAGATTGAAAGAGGAAAAGTTGCTGATAAATCTGAAAAAGTGTTCCTTCATGAAAGAAGAACTTGTGTATTTGGGTTTTGTAATTTCAGCTGATGGTTTGAAGATGGATCATAAGAAGGTTAAAGCTATACTTAGTTGGCCTACACCTGAGAATGTCAGTGAGGTAAGATCATTTCATGGATTGGCAAGTTTTTATAGGAAGTTTATCAGAAATTTCAGTTCTATTTGTAATGTTATGACTGAGATAATGAGAGGAGACAAAAGAGAATTCAAATGGACACATGGAGCTGATAAGAGTTTTGACACTTTGAAAATGAAGGTTTTTGAATTGCCTATATTAGCCTTACCTAATTTCAATAAGGTATTTCAAGTTGAATGTGATGCAAGTGGAAGTGCAATTGGAGCTGTGTTAACTCAAGAAGGTAAGCCTGTTGCTTTCTTTAGTGAAAAGTTGAATGATGCTAAAAGGAAATATTTGTCTATGATCAAGAATTATATGCTATTGTTCAAGTTATGAAGAAAAAGAGACATTACTTGATGCCAAATGAATTTGTATTGTACACTGATCATAAGGCTTTACAGTATTTGGGTAGTCAGAATAAGTTGAATAAGAGACATATGAAATGGGTAGAGTATTTACAGAGTTTCACATTTGTGATAAAGCATAAGAGTGGAGTTTATAATAGAGTTGTTGATGCATTTAGTAGAAGAAGATCTTTTTTGACTGAAGTGAGAATTGAAGTTCTTGGTTTTGATGACACGAAGCATTTGTATGAAAGTGATCCTGATTTGTCTGATCAGCGGAGAGTGTGCAGAACATATATTCCAAATCAATCAAGTAAGTATGAAGACTATTTCATTCATGAAGATATGTTGTTCAAAGGTATTCAATTATGCATACCAAGAGGTTCAGTGAGAACTAATTTGATAAAGGAAAAACATAATAGTGGTTTGGCTGGACATTTCAGTATTGATAAAATATTGAGTTTGCTGAAGGAAAGGTATTTTTGGCCTCAGTTGTATAAGGATGTTAAAAAATTTGTGAAAAGTTGTGGAGTTTGTCAAATTGCAAAGGGAGTAAGTCAGAATACTGGTTTTTATACATCGATTATTGTTCCTGAGAAATCTTGGAGTGATATCAACATGGATTTTGTTCTTGGCTTACCAAGGACAGGAAGAGGTAATGATTCCATATTTGTTATCGTGGATAGATTTTATAAGATGACAAATTTCATACCATGTAGGAAAACATATGATGTAGTACATATAACAGATCTTTTCTTTAAGGAGATTGTCATATTGCATGGATTGTCGAGGAGTATTATCTCTGACGGAGACACTAAATTTGTTAGCTATTTTTGGAAAACACTTTGGAAGAAGTTAGATACAGAGTTGAAGTATAGTTCTACATTTCATCCACAGACTGATGGACAAACATAAGTTATAAACTGAAGTTTCGGTAATTCGTTGAGATGTTTAGTTGGAGACACACCGATTAATTAGAATTTGATGTTGGCACAAGCAGAGTTTGCGTACATCAGTTCAGTAAATATCTAATTACTAGAAAGACACCTTTTGAGATTGTTCATGGAACACAACCGAGAGGTATATCAGACTTGAGAGACATTGGTGGAGAAGAGAAAAGAAGTGCTGAAGCAGAGGAATTTGTTGAGTTCATGAAAACATTGCATGAGGATGTAAAACAAAAGCTGGAGAAAAGTAATCAGAAATACAAGGATAGTGCAGATAGATCAAGAAGACATAAAACTTTCAAATTTGGTGATGTTGTAATGGTTCATTTGAAGAAAGGAAGATTTTCTATTGGCACATATGGAAAATTGAAAATGAAGAAATTTGGTCCTTGAAAAATACTGAGAATATTTGACAGTGGAAATGCTTATGAAGTGGAATTACCCGATGACATGGATATATCACCCATATTCAATATTTAAGACTTATATGAATACCATGAAACTGATGAAGAAGTGGCAGTATCGAGTGATTATCCTAAGAAATAGATGAAGGAAGTTGAACAAATCTTGAAATAGAGAGTTGGCAGAAGTACAAGAGGAAAGGAATACATGGAGTATCTAATAAAATGGAAGAATAGACCGATTAAGGACTCAGCTTGGATTTCTCAATCTAAGTTAGATTCATTTCATGTTAGACCTGATACATGATTTGGGGAATCATTTATTTTAACCCCAGGTGTCTAATGCAGGAGCATCTTGGGTCCGTGGCAATCCTTATCAACAAAAAATATGTTTACTTTTGTTCTTTAGCTTGTTTGGAGACTGCTCGGTGAAGTGCTTGGTTACCCTGTTGCCCGGGTACTCTTTCTGTCTTGCTTTACCAATGGGTCTCGGGGTGTGTTGGTTTTGTTGCTCGGTTATGCTTTCATTAAGATGGTTTTATGTTGCTTGGTTACGTTCTCATCGAGTCGATCATGTTGCTCGGGTATCATCTTACTGAGTGGTTGATGTTGCTCTTCCCGAGTTGTTTATCCTGATCTAGCCGACTTCTGCATTTAATTTTTGTGGCGTAATTAATGTGGAGTCTCTCATTGGGATCTTTTTGGACCTAAATTTGGGTGTCACTTAGGGATTTGAGTGTCGACCTCTTTGATGGACTCATGTATATATTTGATTCATGTTCTTATAGTTAGGTAACAGTTCTTAGAAGATAGTAGATTTTGGATAGAAGATGAACTGTTGAGATATTGAAAGGAAAGTTTCTGACATCACTTGTATGAAGATCATTCTATAATTCTTGAATGTATATGGTCAAAACCGAGAAGGCCTTACGACTCGACATGTAATGAGTTTGATAAATTAATGAAAGATCTTACTGTTTCTTCTCTCACTTTGTGTATTGTTGCTTCCACATTGTATCTGCAAGATGGTTTGGTACTTGGGAGTGCCTTTGGTCCCTCTTACTAACCCTCCTTGCATCATATAGGGATGAGCATTAATCTTATATATAATTTCACTTGTCTTGATCTTGTTGTTGGCATTAGTTACAGTTGTTTTTGTGAAGACTGGGTACATGATAGTGAGAGTGGATTGTGACAGAGTTAGTCTCTATATTTTGGAGATAACTTGGATGCGAGCACGAGTTGTTATTTGCAAGATTAAGGCATGGTAAAAGACATGTTGAAGAATGTTACTTGTGATTTTTGGGTCGTTGTGTTCTTGGTGACATCATCTAGAGCATGTGATCTTGCGAAGATCTGTTTATGGCCGACTACAGTTGTGTAACATGTTTAGAGAATGGCGAGTGTGGATTTCGGATCTTGGATTATAATTGATGAATTGTAATTGATGTTTACTTGTGTAAGGTACCGTGTGTATCTTAGAAAGGGTCTATTTAATTATTTGTATATTGGGGAAGTCTTAATAGGATGACCTAATTGTTTATTGTAATCTTGTATAAAGACGAGTTGTTTCTTGGTGAGAAAGTATGGATGTGGAATGTTGAAGCTGCAAGCTTGTATTTGTGAAGTATGCTGGATGTAGAGAAGAGGTAGTGATTGTGATAAACTTCATTGGAACTGTTTAAGCAAAGAAAGTTGCTATCAACCAGTTCTCTAGTTACTATTACTCCTATATCTGTATTTCAAATAGTGAGTCCAGAAGGTGGATTTAACCTTCAGATTTGGGCAGTGTGCCTGGGCAGTGAGCCTTTTGTTTCTCTTGACTCCTAATAGGGTCTATCCTTTAACAGGGACTATGTACTGTATGTAATAATCAGCTCCTAACAAGGCTAAGTCTCCTAACAAGGATACTATAATTTCAATGCATTATTTGTCGGTGCTAATTCCCACCGAGGTTTTTCCCTTAAGAGGGTTTCCTCGAAAACAAATTCTTGTGTTATGGTGTTACATTTGTTATGTTCAAATTTGCATTAAGTATATGATTTACAAAGTATAGAGTTTGATTTTGTTTGGCTCACAATTGATTCACCCTGCCTTCAGTTCTGTTGGTGGACTATTATTGCTTACAGTAGTCAATCTTCTCCATAGAATTTTGAACTTATTACTAAGCAAACAATTCTAAAAAATCCTTAAATATATCTATTTTTAAAGATGCTAAAAATATGTACAGATAATTTTAGAATTACTTTATTCACTTAAAAGGCTTTTTTTCATTTTTTATTTTACTTTGTAACTATTTTATTTATTACATATATGTATATGCAAATTTGACGCAATGACTTTGACATTAAATTGTGTGCAATTTTTTATTATCAATGTTTCCAATCACACTCGATGATCATTCATCATATGAAGAGGAAAGGTTATACCTTCTATAAATTGTATGTATTACTTAATTTTAAAATAATAAGATTTCAATGTATTAAAAATTATATCATATTTACCTGGGATAACAATTGTGCTAGGAGAGTGCTAACGGCGATGGTAGGACGACTGAGAGGCAGGTTCAACGGATACTATTCAAACAGGGACAGAGAATGGAGCAGTGGTCTGAGAAATGGACCTAGCGACTGTGGCAGTAAAAGGGTTAGTCAGAAATGGCAGGGATACGACATTAGGCGACCTTTGCAACCACATCAACAACTATTTGAACAGTTTTGTCAACAACAAGGAACATATATCAAGGGTAAGGGCTTGATTCGGAAAAAGCAAGGAGAATCTAACATGCCACATAACAGATATGTACATCAACCCTTTGGATTTCAGTCAGTTCCCTTTGAAAAAAAAACATGCTCAAAGCATATAAGATAACTGAAAATGATGATCTCATGAAAATTTTTAGAGGGAAAATAACAGTTCAATCGGCAAAGCCTTTTTTTGTCAACCCTAGGTTCCAAATAAAGGCAATAACAAATAATAAGGGAAAGGGTCAGAACAAACAGATCTACAACATGTCTGCAGCAGAGATGCAACGACACCAAAAGACGACATCGAATATCCAGTTTGACCCTCCTATAGTCTATGCATCTTCCACTTTCGAGATCGGTGAGACTTCTAAGAAAGCACCAAAAAAACAGTCAGCAACATATAAACAAACCCTCACAAATACAGATCGGGGGCTGTTTGGAAATTACCATGCACGGGAAAAAGGGATAACTTTCTCTCATCCAGGATCCAATAGGAACTGGCATATGCCCAAGCATAAAAGATTGAAAAAGGGCTATCATCAACAAAAGCAACCAATATTTGACATCTGCGAAGGCACGCCACCGGGATCTCCTATAATCTTACGGGATAGTCAGGAACTGGAAAAGGATGGGGAAGCCATCAGGACTAAGAAACATATATCTGCTAGACCAACCTCTGAGCCCCAATGGTCACCGGTTAGTAGACCACCCTTCAAACCAAAGCAATCCTTGCAAATCTGGCAGACTGTGCATAATCAATCCCAATCGAATCAGCATCAGAACTCTGGATACCAGACTACATCAACAATCATTTTTCTAGACCATTTGCTCCAAGACCAAATTCAGATCCTCTGAACCACAACATTAATAGGTAAGTTCTCGAAACTAGATCTATCGATTGAAGACATAAAACTCTGGGCATGTAAAAATTGGGTAGGCTTATCAGATATTTTTTGGTTAGATTATAAACTGGGATATTTTCTTGCAAAATTTGATTCTACGGCTTTGAGAAATGAAATCCATAAGAATAAAAGTTGGTTCTGTAAGGGGTTAGGCCTTTTTACTTCAATATGGACTCCCAATGTCATACTTGAGGAWAGGTCCCCRATATTCTTCCCAACTTGGGTTGCCTTAYCAAACTTACCATTAGAATACAGAGACCTGGATATTATCGAAATCATAGCCAATAGACTAGGTATTTTTGCTAAACATGACCTAGTCCCTTTTGAGTTTCCAGATCGTGAGACCAGAGTATGTATACTGCAAGATACTACCAAGGAACTACCAAAATTCATCTCACTTAAGTCCAAATGGGGAAATTGGGATAAGAAAATAGTTCTCCAAGATGAGGATACTATCATATTACATCAGAATTGGCTAGGACATTACACAACATTATGTAATCCTCAGTCGACTAAATAGGTGAGGGTGTGTGAAAACCAATGTTCAAATCATTTTCAATGCCCACATTATCAGGCTCTTCACCGACCTAGTCTTATGGATATACAAGCATTGCAAGGCCGTCATAAAGAAATATTGCCTTCAGATGTTTATACATATGAAGCCTCCATCTCCTTCTACTATGCCATAAAATACATTATGCTGATCCTGGGCTTTGCCAAACAGACCAAGCTACTAGGGTGGAAGCAGGCAAAAGAACACAACTCTGACATAGATGAATTAGTGAAGCATCTTATGTTCTCTGACTCCCCAACAAAAAATCCAATCACACATGAGGTGTTTGAAAAAGAGACTATGAATAACCTCCGAGCGAGAAACATATCAGATCAATTAATATCAGAGTTAGCTAACAAAATTATACATGAGTCAACTTCAGAAGATGGATTAATACTGAATGAAGAAGACCTAAGCTCAATGGATTGTCAGCAATACAGTACAACTGCCACATCAAGGCAGGATATCCACTATACCAAGGAAACAGAGCAAGTAGAAATACAGGATAACATATCTATATTCAGCAAAGGGAGGAGTAACATTGAACAAGGTGAAGGAATGGTGAAATCCAATACAGCTCAGATACCGACCAATAGTCAGCAAGATAACCAAGATAATCAAAACATGAATCCAACTAATTTGCAGGACAAAGCAATAAAGATAAAGGAAATAACCTTTAGTATGGAGGATCTCCAAAGATCTGATATAGAAGACCTAGTATATAATTTAGAAGGAAATTTTTGTAAACACACTGAGGATCTAGAATTCATAAATATAAAAAAAAACTGGCAGGATGATATTAAGACAATGTCCTCCCCTAATCTCGATGAGCTTACATACTCCAATATTAGAGATTGGCTCCAAAGTAACACTTTCATTGATTCAGAGGAAATACAAGCAAAAATGAATCAGGAAGACTATGGTGTAGCAACAATGGAAACAAATGAACCAAAAGCTGACTAGTAAACTTTTGACACTAGCCTCACTCTTTCACTGGAACAAACACCACTCAAAATAGCATAGGTGGAGGCAACACCAAAAAGGAGAGGCAAAACACCAAAAAGAAGCCTAATTAAACAAGAAATAGCAGCGGGAATTCAAACAACATTGGATGGGAAATTTACATCATCAAAAAGATCGACAAGGAGAACCAAGGGTTCTTCTTGTCCGCAATGAAGATAGTCTCCTGGAATGTCAGAGGTTTAAATGCCTCTGACAAAAGAAACAGAATCAAGCAAGAGCTAGATTCTTTAAAAGCAGATATGATACTCCTTCAAGAAACAAAGATGTCAACGGAGGCCTTTAATAAAACAATTGGGAAATGGTCAAAGTGGAACTCTGCACATAGCCCATCAGACGGTGCTTCAGGTGGATTGGCTATCCTTTGGGACCTGAAACAAATGCAAGGCCAGATAATCCACAGTAAAAATAATTGGCAAGTTCTCAAGCTGGAATGTTTTAATAAAAAAACCTTATTATTCAATGTCTATGGACCCACATAGACTCAAGATAAATAGAGATTATGGTTGGAAATTACTCAGTTCATACAATGTCAGACAGATACACACCTCATAATTGGTGGAGACTTCAATGCCATCCTCAAGCTGTCAGAAAAAAATGGTGGGATTTGTCCACCCTTGAA
>MU223315.1:1405932-1436498 GCA_018584345.1 Thuja plicata | reverse complement strand
GATTAATAGTTTTTTTACTTGGAAAATTTGCACCTCTATTTTCTTAGAAGATTGACACTTTGCTTCCTTTCAAAATGGTGACATTTTTTGCTAAAACATTTGTATGACTTCTTGTTTTTTTCAACAAATTTTCCCAAATTATTGCAGATTTTACAAAGTTGTTGCAGGTGGTCTTTTAAGAAGCTTAACAAAAGTGCGATTTTCTGCTATTTATTTTGCAAGATAATTGTTCAGCCTGTATTTTTGCCCTTTTTTAACAAAATAATAGTTTTTTCAGTGTTTGGAGTTTTAGCCGAGATTTGATTCCATCCAAAATCTCCTAATAAGGATTTCAGGTCTCTACAGACAGAAGTGAGTATAATTGAAAGATTTTTTAAATTCTGTTGGGTGACTATTGAGCTTTTGAGAAATTTTCATTTTCAACAAATTCAGGGATTTTGGCAGATTTAAATATAAAATTTGTGGGTTTTTTTTATGAACAAAGAATAATACTTTTTTTGGTTGTTAAAATCATGAAAGGGGTTTCTTTTCCATTCACGAGCCAGTTTTGTGTGAAAATGTTTATTTTTAAACTATTTTAACCAAATTCATGCTATTTTCTAGTGTCTGGGCTTTAGCCAAGATTTTCGGCAAATTTCTAAAAAAAAATTATTGCAGCTTTGGAGAGTTTATTTCCAAAAGTCATAGGACCAAGCAAACATTAGATTTTATTTATTTTAAATGTGCATGGAAACATTGGTTGCATTTTAAACAGATATTTTAAGGTCGGCTATCTTTTGCTTGCAATCTGAGCTTTGAAACGCCAAGCAATGATCAAGTTAAATATTTTTCTTTTAAATAAATATTTTCTTCTATATATTTATTTAAAATCATAAATAAATATTATTTAATTTTTTATTTTTAAATCATTCAATATTTTTTTTAATTCAAATAATTGAATAAAGCTTGTTGATTTATATAAAAATAATCATGTAGTTTAATAAATATATTTAAACACCTTTTAATTAATGTTTCGTCATATTATCTTTATAAATAATTTGAAAATTTTGAATTTTACTAAGAAAGAAAAACATTTAGACAAGTTTAATATATTTTTTACTATTTTGATTTATTATGTTATCTTTAAATTTAAATTTTTTTATCACATTTCCCATAATTTAAGTCAATATAATTCAACAATTATATTTTTACATTTTTAATGTACTATAATTACAAATTAAAAAAATAATGTTCAAGAAAACAAAAATAATACTATAAGACTCAAACTTTATGTCTCAAGTCAAGTGGAGTCATTTTTTTGATGAATAGTGCCTTTTCTATTAAAAATATTAAAGTTACATATCCACAAAAAAGGGGCCGGGGGATATAGAAAAAAGAGCAATCTCATTTTCATTTTGAAAATGAATTCACATGATTTTATTATTGATATTTTTTCATTTTTTTGTCCATTATACATTATGTAAAAAAATCATGTGAATTCATTTTCATTTATAATTATTATTTTTTCTTAATAAAAATATTAAAGTAAAATTATTCATATTTATTTTGAAATGAAGGAAAACTAGCTTTTTTGCTTTTTATATTATAAAAAATTATGGTAAATGTTTTCATTTGTTACATATTGTTGTGCATGCTTCATTCACATCTAATCTTATTAAACACTATAGTTTATTACTATCATGTTGCAACATTTTCTACTATAATTCATATTTATGTAAGTTACAATTCAATTCCCATATAAGTTGCTTACTAAATACCTTTGGACACATCATATTTAACTTGGGCAGGAACTTTGACGCTTTGCGTCCTTGTTTTACTTGTACTTACACCATATTTTTCATATTTTAAAACATTCCACTAAATATTACATACGATATATAAGTATTTCATTTATGAAATATACATAACATACTTAAACTATGCACCTAAATACATTTCTTATAATCTATTGTTTGTTTGTAAGATAATAATTTTAATACCCTCTACTGGCTAAAGTTACTAATTTTTTTTTTTTTTTTTAGTCTCTGCTATTTTTATTTGTTCTTTTTGCTGGATTCCATTTCAATATCTTTGTTTTGCTAACTACAAAGACTAATAAATTTTAGGTGAAATTTTTGCAAGGCTTTTAAATTATGTGTAAGATTAAATGAACTTTGTCTAGTTGAAAATAATTATTTCTTCGATTGTTTGCCGGTAAGATCAAAATTTTATTATTGATATTTTTTCTTCTTTTTGTCGACAATTTCAGCTTTTAAGCTTTCAATTCTAGTGAAATACTTATTTGAACATGCATGGGATGCTCAATCCATGTTAGAAAAAGATAATTTGATTGAGATTGCTCTTTTTGATTAGGAAAGTTCAGAGTTGTGAGAAATTCAGACAATAATAGATAAATGAAATACTTAAGAACAACCACTCAATGTCCCAGGACATTAAGAGAAGGATAAGTTTGAAGGTACAAAGGAGGAAATCTAATTTAGATTGATATGTTCAAACACATAATATTTGTTTACCAGAAGAAATCAAAGAGAAAAAACTAACTCAAGGAGAGGCATCTAATCATCTTGGGAATGATCCACCAGTCCATAATGATCCTAGCCCATAAATAATTAGAATTTGGAGGAGATCAAGGCTTCAAAATGTTTCTAGCAGTCCTCCATTTTTTATAGTCCCTTAAAGGTGGAGATCCATAGCTATTCATTGGTGAGAGAAAGACAAGGGCATATAAGAAAATTAGTAGTGAATCCTCAAGTGAAGGAGAAGGAACAAAATCCATTTTAATGAGAGGGTCTATCTCGGGTTGTGGCTTTCAAACAAGAAGCTATATTTCTTGTTTTTCAACAAAATTTCATGCAACCCAAAAGAATCGGTATGAGAAATCTTTTGATTAGAGGTTCCTACCATATAATAGTCTATCAACTAAATATATTTCTTTCATCTGATGTGTTTCTGGATTCTATTATGTAAGACTTTTATTGCATCATCATTTTGGATCATACTTCGTGATCCATCATCAGAATGAGAAGAGAGCTAACAAGAGTAAAATCCATCCCCTTATTATATTTACTTATGCACATTTTACAAACAAGTGAAGGAGAAGGAACACATTCTGATTTATTAAGAGGAACTGTCATGAGCTATGCCTTTCAAATGGTAACCTATATTTCTTATTTTTCAACAAAATTGTGCGCAACCCAAAAAAATTAGTGTAAAATATCTTTCGATTGAAGGTTTCTACCATATAATAGACTATCAACTAAATATGTTTCTTGTAACCATCCCCTTATTACATTTACTTATGCACATTTTCGAAAACATAGGTTCTCCACCTTAACCTAATATCTTTTTTAGTAGTGGGTCAAGTTTGTGACCATGTGGTTGACCTCACATATGGATATGAACCTCTTAAATTCAAGTTGACTCACATCAAATTTTTATCTCTAAGAGAAAATCAAGTACACATTTACATTATTTATTACTTTGTCTTTATGTTTAAAGGCATTTAATACATTTTTTTAGGTCCATCTCTCATTATGAAGTCCTCCGTCATACTACAACATTAGAGTAATAATTAGCTAAACAACTAGATTTACGTAGTAAAATGTATAAAGAAGTTACATACATCATTTTAAGACGTTTGCTTCTTAAATTTTATCATTTTCTTCTATTTTGAAGAGGTTGACCTAAGAAAATATGTCACCTTGTGACATAATGTCAATTCAATTAAGACTTTTTAAATACCACCAACCCTTATATAAACCAATATTTATTAGATAAAAAAAAAAAAAACATAATTCTACATTAAACAAGATCAAGGTCGCAAATAAGAAGTAATTTATATTGTGAGTTTTGTTCTTTGAAGTCAAAATTGACTTTCAATAAAATAAAACATTGATTTAAAATTTAAGACATTCACCAAAAGTCACCTTAATTTTTTCTTTACTAGTCTTTTGTCAGCAATTTATATTCTTTTAACCAAGAATCCTAAGGACCCCTTCTTCCTTTACTAAATAACAAGTACACTAGTCAAAATTTCATTGCCCATCTCATATTAATTAGTTTTGGTTGATTTGTGCTCATGTCTATCCATTCATTGGATAGGACGATACTTATTTTAAGGAAAGTGTTTTCCCTTATAAAGAGAGACCAAAGTTTAGATATATCTAAATTGTTATAGTTTATTAGAGGTTTTGGATGCTTGCAATTTTTTTTCGTGGGAAGCGGATTGTGGTCCTGCATAATGGCAGACCCTTACTAGAGCTTAGCAGGTACAAGTGAGAGATGGTTTTCTCTTCATCACCCACTCCCTGTAATTATAATAAGTCGTTCCAATTTGTGTCTTCAATTAATTTTCACTTTTTCTATTGCTGAAAACATGTATTCTACCTCTAATTGAAATTATTCTCTTCGATATACTCTTTTCCTCATATAATTAACAACTCTCTCTCTCTCTCTCTAAAAAAAAAATATAAAATAAATTAACAATAAACAAATTGTTCCTCTCTACAAAGATGACTCTATTCCACATGCATTCTCCATTGTTAATTCTAAAACATGACACTTGTTTAATAATGTAGATGAACACAATTACTCTACAATATAAAGATGATTTTATTAATGATAACTTAAAATGTTGCTTCTCACCCAAAAAAAAAAAAAAAAACCCAAAAAAAAACAAACAAACAAACAACATTCTCTATTTTGAATTTCAAATTTAATGCTCCCCTACCACATTTCTTCGGCGTACTCATCGCACACCAAGGTGCGATTGCTATTAATGATTTGTGCTCATGTCTATGCCTTCATTGGATTGGACGAGACTTATTTTAAGGAACGTGTTTTTCCTTTACAAAGAGAGACCAAAGTTTAGATATATCTAAATTATAATATTAGGTTACGGTTTATCAGAGGTTTTGGGTGCTTGCAATTTTTTGGTCGTGGGAAGCAGGCTGTGGCGCAACACAATGGCGGATCCTTACTGGAGATTAGCAGGTGCAGGTGAGAGATGGTTTTCTCTTCATCACCCACTACCTGTAACGACAATTAGTAATTCCAATTTGTGTCTTCGATTAATTTGCGCTTTTTCTATTTCTGAAAAGAGGTCTGCGGGTAGGGTTACTGTAATGTCTCACGGTGGAAAGCTAAAACTAAGCTTCTAACATGTTTTACAGATAAATGTTTTATGAGTTCAGAGACAGAACACGTGAAGCGTCACTTTTGCTCCCTACCCTTTAACTATTTTTCCAACCTTTGGTATTTCCAGTTCCTCATAGGTGGACGATAGTTCGAATATTGGCTCAGGTCCTTTCCAATTTATAGGCCTTGTTTTATATCTATAGATCCCAGCTCCTTCCCATTCATTATAGGATATTAGGGTTTGCCTCGCCATCTCTGGTGAATCAAGATGGTTCCAATTGCAGTTTGGTGGTGTATAGAAAAGGATGGCGAGGGAAAAACTCAATGTAACTTCGTCAGTATTCTTAAGCTATATGGTTTCAACTTGTGTTTTTGATTACATGGAGTGAGTGATGATATAATTCAGTCAGTCATTTTTGTCAGTTTCAACACTTTGCATTTACAATTTTCTCGAGGAGATTTTGGACACTTCCTATAAAGATCCTATGAAACAAGGCCTGATAAATTAGATGTTTTGTGAGAAGCGTGATTCACTGTCCAGATTTTGTTGAGATTTAGTGGAGGAGGACAGTAGTAACCAGAGCGCGCTCAACCTCATCCGATTAAAATTTAAATTTAGGGTTTATGATCACATAATCAACTCTTCATCCCTGCATCCCAGATAAATTATATGATCTTTTGGGTTGGTAGGTTTCTTAGATGTTTCAACACAGTGCCCATGGACTTTTCTTCTAATGGGTCTCTTTGGTTCCGGGCTATTCTATTGTGATGGACAAGGATGGACAAGGCTTTGAACTTCAGTAAGCTGCATGGTAAGGATCTGGATGTTTACAAATTTCTTTTCAGGCCTGCCAGCCTTCCGATACATTTGTGTTTCTATTTTTCCTTGTTATTAATTCTGGACAGTGATTCCCTGGCCGCATTTTGGAGAGATTCAAGAAAGCGTCCAGCACCATCTGATTAAAACTTCAATTTAGGCTTTGTGATTGCATAATCAATCGGTGAAAAATTCTATGATCTTTTGGGTTAGTAGTTTGCATAGTTACATTAGCGCAGTGCCCATGGGCTTTTCTTCTAATGGATATCTTTGGTTCAGGGATATTTTATTGTGATGGGCAAGAATGGACAAGGCTTTGAAATTCATTAAGCTGCATTGAGCCAATCTAGGTGTTTACAAACATTTTTTCAGACATCCAAGTCTTGCGAGGCATCTGTTTTCTCAGTTTAGCGTTGTCAATATATGAATATTTATTGCTTTTGTGAGACTCTACCAGTTTTATTCCCTGTTTGTGTACCTCTGAGCATTGGTATTGTTTCTTTGGTTTTGGATTGCTCCGAGACATGTCTTTAAAGGAAAGGATGCAACACTTGTGGCTTAGCTCTGCAATATTTTAAAATAAATGACTTCATTCTTACTTTTCTTCCTAACATGACTGCTCTCACGGATTGATTGAGGATTATTGAATATTTTGGTAGCGTCTCTGTCTGACTTTCTGCTAGAAACAGGGTTTACATTTTAAGGCCATATGAATTTTGTTGTTGATTTCTTGATGCTGCAGGTGGTCTGCCACCAGCTGGAGGACTGGACACTCGTCGCGATTTTCCTGAATATAATCCTTTTGAGCCAGCTGGTCGTGACATTCCTGGTTATCTGCCCCATGAAAGCTCACAGCCAGCTATTCGCGACCTTCCTGGCTATCTGCCTCGTGATACCGTTCGTGACCTTCATAGTTATCTGCCTCGGGAAAGCTCACAGCCAGCTGTTCGTGACCTTCCTGGTTATCTGCCCCGTGAAAACTCCCAGCCGGCTGTTCGTGACCTTCCTGGTTATCTACCTCGTGAAAATTCACAATTTGATGATAGAATTGGGCATTCAGTGTGGAGGGCACATGACCCACTAGGTCATCCTTCCGAATCTCTACGAGATGGGGTAGTTGTCCTTGCGCAACTGTATTCTAGTTTCAAGTTTCAAGTTTCAATTGTTTCTTTTGTCTAATTTTCTCTAAAGCTAACTTGTTCAAATTTCATGGCAGGTTTCTCCATATCGAGCTGCTGGTCGAAATGCCAGTGAGATTGGTGGCTCTGGAGTTGGTTTAGGCGGGGTAACTGGTAGTTTAGGTCTGGGAAGTGGTTCTGGAACAAGTTTGGGTGGGGTACCTGGAGCTGCAGCATCAGCACGGATGATGGCACCGGCCTTGGAAGATCCAGTTCTGATGGTACAGAGGCAAAGTGTGGACCCTGCTCATGCTGGAAGGACTGCTAGCTCAGAATATTATGCTGCAAGAAAAGATGCATCTTTGCGGTTGCTGGATAGTGCAAGGCCAGATGCATCTTCAAGGCTGCCTGAGAATCTTAGGCCTAATGCAACAACGAATACAATATTTGTTGAGGGACTTCCTCCTGATTGTACTCGTAGAGAAGTTGCTCGTATCCTTCATATGGCCGTATGATTTATCGGTTATGGCTTGTTTACCCTTCTAGTAAGTTTTGGTAATTCAGGAATATAGAATGCATTTAGTTTAGTTCACTTCGTGTTTAAATTTTTTCTTAACCATTGATGACAGATATTTTTCGTCCTTTCATTGGGTTTAAGCAAATCAGAGTTATACATAAGGAACCTAGACGTGTAAGATTTCCATATTCTCCTTGTGAAAACTGATAGATTATTAGATGCATTATTTCATTGTAAATTGCCAATTGGCTATTTGCTGTGTTACCTGGTTGAAATTGAGTGAAGCTAAAATTCATCGCACTTTTGTCATTTAAAATTTAAAATTTGTTTTAAGAAATATTAACTATAATTCTCACATACAAAAATAATTATAATATGTAATATCTTTACAGGATACACTAGAAGTTATCATCCACATATTTATAAAAGTTAGATGTGTTGAAAATGGTAATGCTTGGATGTTCTATTGATCAACCAAAGAGTTGAACGCATATAGTTGTTAGTAAATACACGATAGATCCTCCCCCATCTAGCTTCCTATGGAAAGTTTCACTATTAACTCTAACAATTAAACTGACATATTAACTATGACTTATCGACTATGTGATGTAATATTTCCAACAGTCCCCTGCTTATTAAATCACCTTTGAAGACTTGATTCAACTAGAAGACACTCATAGGTCACATACTCTAGAATTCATCTTGCATGATATCATTAGTCAGGACCGATCCTCAGTTATGTAAATGTCTATTCTTGCGAATTGAAATTTGAAACATTCACTACAAACAAGTAGTACACAAAGCTTGTGAGTTGATAGACACTCACTACCCACAAGCACAACATTGCTTGTGAATTGAGACATGCTTATCCACAAGCATAGTTGTTAAACTTGGACTTGGCAATTGTTTGGCAGCATAAAGTTTTGACTTGGACTTAGGACTTGACAAAGGCTTGTCAACACTCTGCAAAATTAAACATAATTACACACCAAAAACTGAAATTAACGCATATACATAAGTGTTAAAGTAATTATGTAATGTTTCTATAATTGTCATTCAGTTTGGATCTTTCCTTTTCATAGTTGGTTCTTATTTAGGAAGGTTTTTTTTTCAGTCTTTTGTTTCTGTTTTAGAAATTCTGCATGTTTTCTCTGTTTAAGGAGTATTCCTCTCCTGTGTTTAATATTGAATATCAATTGATTATCATTTCATGGTATCAAAGCCCATAGGTTATTTTTTTGGTGAATATTTAAAATTCGTAGTTTGAATACTTGAAATGTATTTCCAGAAGTTTTTAACATATTTTTATGGAGAATTGTGAGGTTTATCTAGAAATTTCTTTGAAATTTTTAGAAGATATTCACTGATTCTAATAAAAGTGAAGTTTTCAGACCAGATCAAGGGTTTTCTTAGTTCCCATTTTTTAGATTTAGCTTCAAATTGTGAGTGAAGGTATTATTGAGAATTGGAGCTTGTAGTTTGTATTTTTTTGGGTTTTGCACACTTTTCTACAAAATTGTGGTTTTTTGCACCTTTTTCCAAATAATTGTAATGGTTTTTTATAGTTTTTTCCTAAAAATTGTGATTTGTTGTTTTTTGGTGATTTTTGAAGAATAAATATCGTGGCTTTTGGAGCTTTCCTTTTATTTTTGCAAGGGTTTTGTGCAATTTTTTCTTCAAAAATCGTGGGTTCTTTCTGTTGGAGGGTTTTCTAATTTTTTTCCACAAAAATCATGGAAGGATTTTTTGAATTTTTTCACAAAAAAACCATGTAAGGGTTTTTTGAATTTGTTTACAAGAAATTGGAGTTCCTAGACTCGGACTCGGCTTAGACTTGGCAAGGCCGACTCAACTCGTGACTTAGCAAAATTAAAAAAAACCCTTGAAATTTAGAGATTTTTAACGATTTAAAACTTGTTTATGCACCCATATCGAATAAAGCTTAAAGACACTTAAACATCATCAAATATAAGCTAATTTGATCACATACATAAACACACATCCATCACATAAGTACAAACGTAAATTGTAGCTGAAGGAAATAGAAAACATAGATATATATATAATTATAAATATTGTCAAATGTATATAAAATCCACGAAATCCATGACATCAAATGTTCCCAAACATATGTGTAAACAAAAACAAGTCTTTGGCTCAGCCTCAGTCTCAGAGTAGTTTGTGTTCCTCCTACAAAGGCGTCTAAGGTAGGTCTTGGATGACTGAGCAGCCATAGTCTCTGCCTGTGAGGTGCCACTCTGATCAACATCAGTTATGCCTGATCGTGCTCTACCCTCCTCTGCCATAGCCACAGCCTTAGCCTCAGCCTCTCTATTTGCTTGGTCAACCCACTCAAGGTCCTCATCAGTGAAGACAGGATCGGCAGACTCAGTGAGCCACTCAGACTCTGGATTGACCTCCGCTAGAGTGATCAAAGAGGAGTCAGTGTCCAAAATCTGTCTGGTCCTAAGACGAAGGTTGTAATGAACAAAGACTAGATCATTCAACCTCTCCACTAATAATCTATTACGTCTTTTTGAGTGGATGTGCTTGAACATGTTCCAATTGCGCTCACATCCAGAAGCACTTCATGGCTAACTCTGTATGCGGATGACAATTTTTTGAAGGTTTGAGGTTGTAGGCCCAAAAATTTGCCACGATCTATCTGAAATAAGGAAAAGAAAAAAAAATCAGTTTCATTTCCAACTTTAAGGCAAGATTATAAAATCAAAATGCATAAACTTAAGAATCTTAACATATATTTCTACCTGGCTGCAATTCTGTCCGAGCGTCTTTGGCAATCTTGCTTGCGAAAATCACCCCTGTTGCATTCTTATATGCGTCCATCTCATGCAATGTAGCTGTGCTATCAGGAGAAATCTTTTGTACCACTGTATATAGTGTTGATTTTATTGTAGCTGTGGTCGGAATCCATAGGCTGACACAGATATCACAAAGGTGTGATTATATTTATTATTGTGAGATAATATAATTATATTATTGTGTGATAATATAATAATATTATTGTGTGATAATATGATATACTTATGTTATTATATAATATATTATATTATAATTATATTATTATATAATATACTATATTATATGATAATATAATAATTATTATATTATATGATAATATAATAATATAATAATATAATCATATTATTATCATATTATATTATATGATAATATAATAATTATTATATTATATGATAATATAATAATTATTATATTATTTATTAATAATATAATAAATGGGGCCACATGTAAAGAGTGGTAACCCTTGGTGAAAAGTCACCTCTTACATATATATGAGATATGTGATCTCATTGAATAATATACACAATGATAATAATTGAATAAAAATATATGTGCAAATTGATATTTATACTTGAGTGCTTGAGGGAGACAATTGCTGTTCGTTTATGGTTGGGAGGTCAATGAGATTGCCTGTGGTTAAACGAGCACACCCTAAAAACAACATGGTATTAGAGCATGTTTGATCTTGTGCTTGTTCTTTCATAAACCAATTATCATAGCAATGTGTAGTTCAGAGACAATGATATAAACGACGACGAGTCTTCTCACGATAAGTATCTGCGTTGGGAAGCGCAAATACCACGATATACAAATACAAGTTGATAATTATGTAAACTTGTCGTTACACAATCACATAAGGATATAAACTTTGTGTGTCTGATCTGAAGATATGGTTGTCTCATATGGCATCTATGTTTGAATATATATGTCCGCTCAATGTCTGAATGTCAATGATTGCAGAGCTTGTGAATAAGATCCAAGGAGAGCGAGCAAGTAGGGCAGATGATAGTTGCACCAAGGCAAAGAAGAAGTTTGCTGTTGAGGAGATGGGAAAATGTAGCAGGTTCGTTTGGAACAACAACCAGAGTTACATCTTGACCGAGGGCTGGAGCCGATTTGTGAAGGACAAGAAACTAGTAATTGGTGACATTGTTTTTTTCTTTGGCGACTATCTTAATGACCCAACCAGCGTGTGCCTTTTCTCTTTTTGCGGCCCACTGTTGGCTTCGACCTTTGCGGTGACAAATCTCATCACAACTAGGTCCCTCTTTCGAGTCGAGCAAATCTTGTCACAGCCAGCTCCCCACGATTGAAGGTGTTGCTAACTTAGACGCATACTAATTCCTCTCAATGCAAAGTCTCATGTGACTACCCTTCCAATCGCGGTCTCTAGTAGAATTTGTGGCCTCCATAGACATCGACATTTTTCATTTTTTTTGGAAGCATTTTGTTAAAAAAACCACAGCCTATCTCAATCACCCCGCGTGATCCACAGTCAGAAGATGTCTCATCCAATTCGGTCAAAGTGTCATCCGTAAATCCTTCATTCAACAAAGTCTTTGTTGTAGAACCCAACATTCACACTAACCATGCTTGGTGACTATTGCTTAAACTTCGACAGGCATAGGGACACCCAACCTAACTCTCAATGCGGTTGAAACATCTCAGCGAGGTCATTCTCTTTCTAACGCAGTGGCATTTCAATGTCAATATGCACGCACGAGAGTTGCAAATCACAATCATAGTTAAAGAAGTGGTCTATCATCATCACCGAGGCAGCAAAATGCAAGCATCATCATGGCTTTCTGGTATATCTTGAATGAACTATAACAATGATTTTGAATAGTGGCAGACCTATGCATAGATGTTCTGACTTCTTGAGTTTCACAAACTATCGCGTGGTGTGGAGTATTGGTGAAAGGAATTTTCTATCTTCTGTGAAAGGCTTTATTGGAGCCGCTTGGAGAAATACATGTGGAATCACGATGAATTGCGGTGATTGTCGAAGCATAGCCATTTCTTGACTTCAAATATTGCATGAGATTTGTTCACCAGTGAAAAGATGTGGATACATTGCTATCTATGCACGAGAATGACTTGGCAATGAATGAAAATGGGTTACATTAATCAAGAATATTTCTATAAATCTTCAAAAAGAACAACATTCTTGAAAGTTTGGAAATCGTGGCATGCTACAGGAATCTACAATCTTTAACAAGAAATTGCAAGTATCTCCTCTTCATATATAATAGGAGTCTGTTGTGCAAGTGTACAGAGCAAATATATGAATTTTCATAATGTACCAGGAATAAAGGTGTCGTGAGGGATTTTGTTGGAACCGATTACTACTATGAATTATTCAACACCGTGATGGAGAATTCTCATATTTCCATTAGTTCACTAAGGAACCTTTGATACAACTATCAGTGCTTAAGAAGAGTAGTTTATCTAGAACTACTTGAAAACTTTCGCCCCTACAATAAAAATAATTATAATGTATTCTCAGAATGAGCAAGTATCTGACAAAATGTGATTTGAAAACATGGAAACTAGTGCCAACTGTTTGCATAGTAGTAACAAACCCCTAATCAGATGTTTATGATTAGGTGATCTTTCAAGACTTCAGTGCAAAATTAATAAGGCTATTGTGTGGATTTTTGTATATTAGGAGTCTCGTTTCTGAGCGGAAGGTGTCTGGGTGCCAAACACCGTGGCTACATTGCTGAAACAACATACTGTCGGATCCTAATACTATACAAGAGTTGGCCTTTATCGTGGCAGCGCAAGGTTTAATAATATATATTTTTTAAGTTGTTTATCAACGCTGATTATGGAAACCGCTGACTCTACGGAGCACAAAAGTTTTAGCTAACGAGAATAGCAGAATATGTCAAATATCAAAGCCGTATTTGTTCTGGAATCAATTAATATAAATGTTAGCAATTTGGTTCACTCTGTCTGAAGAATATTAGCCAAAAGTCCGTATCACATTTCAAAGGATTTTTGAAGGAATATTTTGGATGAATAATGTGTATCTTGTCGTCCACCAAAAACCGCGAGGGACTACATCCAACATACCTAGTGTTTGGCAAATTTATGAGAGTTATATGGGTTACCTCTGTGATGGCTCTGCATCTGTTCATGTGTGTGGAGTTACTTCCACTTCAGTATAGATTCTTCAATTTGGAAGGTTAATAGTTCCACAGTATTGGATGCATTATTCATTGCTGGGAGCAAAGAATTTATATCTGCAAATACTTGGGACTGATTGGAGATTTGAGGTTCGAAGTCATCTGATGGTGGAAGTGTAGCAGTGACTCTTGTTCGAGCATATTCTATGTTTGTGGATCTGTGGTTGTTGTTTGGCACATATTTGGCTGCGTGGGGCTCTTTGTGATTGATTGTTCCCTTCAAATAAAAGATAAGTATTCCATGCTTGACTAATGCACATGAATATTACAGTTATACTATAACTTTAATAGTGAATCATGTATGCTTCATTTGCATTAGATAATCTCTTTAATGCTTTTAGGACAGGATGAAGAAGCATAAGAGATTGCATTCAAGGGAGAAAGAACTTGATGCCTGCAGTCATGGGAGTGAGTTCATGGCTGAGAACGTTCCTTCGAAGAGAAGGTTGATATCAGATTCAGAGGGAGTCTGACATTTCATTTGAAGCAACCTTGGACGAGGACATAAGAAGGTTGATATCTATTTCAGAGGGAGCCACATCATCATGAAGATTTGCTTAATGCATTCTTCTCTGTGAGGGAGAAGTTTGAGGTGCAAGCCCTTGTTAATGCATTTTTTTTCTCTTTGAAGAGAAACTTGAGTGGTAAGCCCTTATCACCACCCTCTGATATGGTTCATGGTGGATGTCATGTGTGTGACACCATGACAACACCACATGAGAGAGTCCGTGGTGATTTTCTTGCACTTGTGTATTTACCCTCTGGATGAGCCATGGTGAATATCATTGTGAGGTGACGATCTCACAATGATGAACACTTGTGCATCTTACCATCATTGTGAGGTGACGATCTCACAATGATGGTTGATATCTCGTGAAGTAATATTTATGGATAGCCATAATGGTGGATCTCACGTGAGGTGATATTTATGGATAAGCCATAAAGGTGGATATTACGTGAGGTGATATCTATAAGCCATTATGGTGGATATCACGTGAGGTGATATCTATGGATAACCATAATGGTGGATATCTCGTGAGGTGATATCTATGGATAATTCATGATGGTTGATATTACAAAAAGGTGTTATTTTTCCTTTCAACACATGGATGTAGCGGTTGTGGTCAATCATCACAATAAGATAATGTAACTTGTAATGTTAAGAAGGATTCTTCCCTAGCTAAGGAGTGTTGATTTCTAGCGTTGGGAGGACTGTTCAATGGTAAGACAATTAACATGGTCTCAAGTGATGTGATGCATCACTTGAAACATGAATGTCATGTGAGAGACTCCATGACCTAGCACTTGTGCTTATTCACCCTCTAGGAGTAGCCATGGTGAATGACAATATCACATTAAGTGATTCTGTGATGAGCATTGGTGTTCATTTACGCAATGATGAACCCACCCTTTGCGAGTAGCTATGGTGGTTATTACTACATAACTCTCATGTCGAGTAGGATTCCTCCCTAGCTAAGAGGGAGTGTTGATTTTATTGTAGTTGTGGTCAAAATCCACAAGTCGACATAGATATCGCAAATGTGTGATTATATTTATTATTGTGAGATAATATGATTATATTATTGTGTGATAATATAATATAATTATATTATTATTATTATTATGATATGATATAATAATAATATTATTATTATGATATGATATAATTATATTATATAATTATTATATTATATGATAATATAATAATTATTATATTATATTAATAATATAATAAACAGGGCCACATGTAAAGAGTGGTAACCCTTGGTGAAAAGTCGCCTCTTACATATATATGAGATATGTGATCTCATTCCATAATATACACAATGATAATAATTGAATAAAAATATGTGCAGATTGATATTTATACTTGAGTGCTCGGGGGGGACGATTGTTGTTCGTCTATGGTTGGGAGGGCAATGAGATTGCCCGTTGTTAAACGAGGACACCCTAAAAACAACATATAGGCCACTAAGAACCTCCTCATCCACCTTGAAATTATTGCGGAAATGCAATGCCGGATTGAGGAAATAAGCTGCTTCCTGGATGGGTTTGTGAAGTGGTTATGCCATCTCCTATCAATTATCTCCCAAATGGGGCCATACTTATCCTCAATTCATGCATATATGGATCTAATGTTCTCCTTGGCCCTATCCATGCCCTCATATATGTAGCCCACAGAGGGCTTCTCCCCATCAACAACTTGTAAGAGAACTCCAAGGGCTTAGTGACCTACAAATAATGTTAAACAAAAACAGTTAAGTCATAAGTGTGCATGAAAATAAGCAAAATTGTGAAGTTGCAAACAAAACAAAAATATGCATATAAAATTATAAAAAATAAATACTAAATATTAAACAGTATGTAATAAATTTACCTGCACTATCTTTGCACAAGGGGTCTAAAAACCCGCCTCATCAAAAATGCAATCTGCCACATCCATCCCTGCAGTGGTCGTAGCATAGGATGAGGAAGTCCACTTCTCATCAACAAACTTGCGCTTCAACGCTGCCTTTGATTTCACCAAGGATTTTAGTGTGAGGAAATTTGAGGCAAATCTTGTGATACCAGGACGAGGCAACTCCTTTTGCCCCGTGTATTGCCTCATAATGCTAAGGACCAATGCATGATTGTAGATATATTTACAGATGTTTTGGCCCTATCAATGCATTCTTTCACTCATTGAAGCTTATGAATATGCTCCAACATGAGGTCAAGGGAATGCACATGGAGACAATTTTTTTTTTGGGTCCTTGTTCATCAAAAGTTTACCTTCAGCAATTTTAAATTAATAGAAATTTAGATGTGATAACAAAATTTTAAATACATTTTGTTAAGTTTTGAACTAGAATATTTTAAATGCAATAATGAGATCCTTTAGCATCAAAGCACAAGAAAATCAGACACAAATTTACCCTGGGAAAACCCTCCTGCTTGAGGGAAAAACCCAGCCACACCCAAAATATACTCTTTATTGAATACACAAAATCTGAATGCAATGCTCTCAGCCTTAATCAGAGAAATTGCTATAGTAGATGCTATATAACTCACAGACACGATGATCATTGATACAAATCCAATATTGTCTCACTCGGACTTCACTTGACTTAACACTGCTCAATACACAATATATGCCATGATTAGGAGATCACACGCTCAAAACTGAATGACGAATCACACGAAAAACTGAACAATAGAAAATAGTCTCTGAATCAGAGAAGATAGAAAATAATGCATGAATGCCCGAGCCCTCAAACCGGTGAGGAATAATAAAGAATAGAAAAATGAATCCAATGGCCAACACATACACTCCATATGCGAAGCCTTTAATAGAAAGGTGAAACAAACAACCTCTTGTAACCGTCAACCTCTTCAAATGCAAGGAGCGACTTGTCGTGTGCCAACGTAGGAGACTCTTGATATCCAATCGATTGACAGTTTAGCAATACGTGGGGTCACTTCAAATGTCGTGGAAAGACCACCAACTCACAATGACACATCACTCAATCGTGGTGACTCTTCAACCCTCAAACATATACGCATCATCCTCTACATAGGATAAATACAAGTAATAATAATAACCTCCAATATAGGTTCTTAGCTGAAGATAAAAGACGTTCAACCTTGAACGCAACAGTTCACCACATATAAACATATGAAATAATTGGAAACCATTGCAGGTACGAAAGATCTCTTGCAGCTACTAAAAAACACATTAACACTCCCTCTTAGCAAAGGAGATATCATGTGCAGATTTCATGTCATGGTGTGTCTCAACTTGACAAGCACAAAAGAGTTGCAACCAAAAAAAATGTCAATAACAAAATCTCATCGCAAATTTTCTCAACATAATATTGTCATCTCAGCATGACATTCACCATGGCTACTCCCAGAGGGTGAAAGAACAGAAAGCTAAGTCACGGATTCTCTCACATGACATCCACCATGGCTACTCCCAGAGGGTGGATCCACCGTAGCTACTCCCAGAGGATGGAACAAGGGCTTTCACCTCAAACTTCTTTCGCAAAGAAGAATGCATTAACAACGGATTGCACCTCGAACTTCTCCCTCATGGAGAACTCATTAACAAGGGATTGCACCTCGAACTTCTCCCTCTCAGAGAACTCATTAATAAGGGATTGCACCTCAAACTTCTCCCTCTCAGAGAAGCACTCATTAACAAGGGATTGCACCTCAAACTTCTCCCTCTCAGAGAAGCACTCATTAACAAGGGATTGCACCTCGAACTCCTCCCTCTCAGAGAAAAACTCATTAAAACACATAAAATATCATCTGAAAGTCGAGACTCCCTCTCAACAGGGGCAACATTCTCATAGTTTTGATTATCACACAAAAAAATAGAGCTGATTCCTATGATGACCAAAAAAGGAGCTTTTGCAGTCACACTGCTACACAATCTTGATGATCATCTGCAAAGGACTTGGCACTCTCCCTTTGCCACACAAGCTTCCTTTGAATCTTCAAGCACTTGCATCAACCTCCTGACCTTCTTCCAGATCACCCTATGCTGGTTCTGAATCGTTTCCTTAAACCTTGCCTTGATACCATGTTAGTGTTTAGAACCATAAATGCGTAAAACAAAGAGCAAATAACTAAGAACACAAATAACAAATTGACACAATTATTTTATCCTGGGAAAACCCTCCAACTTGAGGGAAAAACCCAGCCACACCCAAAATATACCCTTTATTGAATACACAAAATCTGAATACAATGCTCTCAGCCTTATTCAGAGAAATCGTTGTAGCAGATACTATATAACTCACAGACACGATGATCACTGATACATATCCAATATTGTCTCACTGGGACTTCTTTTGACTTAACACTGCTCAATATACATTATATGCCATGAGAAGGAGATCACATGCTCAGAACCAAATGACCGAAGATCACACGAAAAAAGGAACAATAGAAAATAATCTCCGAATCAGAGAAGATAGAAAACAATGCATGAGTACCCGAGCCCTCGAACCGGTGAAGAATAATAAAGAATAGAAAAATGAATTCGATGGCCAACACATACACTCCATACATAGAGGAGCCTTTAATAGAAAGGTGAAACAAACAACCTCTTGTAACCGTCAGCCTCTTCGAATCCAAGGAGCGACTCGTCGTGTGCCAATGCAGGAGCCTCTTGATATCCCATCGATTGATACTTCAGCAATACGTTGGGCCACTTCAAATGTCGTGGAAAGACCGCCAACACACGATGACACATCACTCAACTGTGGTGACTCTTTAACCGTCAAACATAGACGCATCATCCTCTACGTAGGATAAATACAAGCAATAATAATAACCTCCAATATAGATTCTCAGCTGAAGATAAAAGATGTTCAACCTTGAACGCAACAATTCACCACATATAATCATATGAAATAACTGGAAACCATCGCAGGTACGGAAGATATCTCTTGCAGCCACTAAAAAAAACATTAACACATTTTTGGGTGCCTCTTCATCAAAACTTAAAAGTTTACCTGCAACAACATAACTTGCTGCATTATCCGTCACCACTTGCACCACATTTTCTTCCCCCACCTCACGTATGACTTCCTCAATAGCCTCACATAAGTATGTGACATTTTTCACATGTGAGGAAGCATCAATGGACTTCAAGAACATGATGGATCCTGAAAATAAAGCAAAATAGTTATCAATGATCATTGATCAATCAGTAAATCAAAATTTAAATTATTCAATGCATTTAGGGAAGTAGAATGATCAATCACCTGCGTAGGAAACAAGAAAATTTAGGAGTGACCTATTTCTCCTATTCGTCCAACCATCTGTCATGATAGTGCAACGCTTTTGGCTCCAAGACTCTCGGTGGTCCTCTAGCTTAACTTTCATATCAACAACCATTTCTAACAAGAGGGGGCCACTTAACTCAGTATCAGTAGGGGCTTTAAACCCCGCCCCACAAATGGTTACGACATCTATCATGCCTTGCCACTAAGGAGACTTCTTACAAATAGATTATCATTAGACAAAGTAGAGTTCAACTTCAAACTATTAATTCTAAAATTTAATTTTAAAATTAAAGTAATCAAATCAAATAGAATTACCTGGCTGCAATAAATGGAATGTTGCAAAAGTACCAAAACTTGCAAATTTGTTTTCTTGCAGCATCATGGACCGCCTTGTTCCAACCCATGCTCTCAAGCAAGGGTTGTGCACCAGGAGTATTGCGTGACACAAAATAATTGTCCAACTTGGATTTTCGGACTCTAGGACCAAGGGTAACAATGCCACTAGGAGGAGTAGAAGCAGAAGCACTAGGACGAAAGGGAGGCATGGAAGAACCCTCTCAAACACAGCCTAGGGGTGTGGATGTGGATGAATGTGAACCAATAGTATTTAACTCTTTAAATTGCCTCTTCCTAGTTTCCTTTTCTTGTTCAAATGTTACTAACTGGACACAACAGAAACGAACTGCCTCGATAGTTGCTTTTTTACATGGCTCAACATCATTGCCATGTATGCTGACAATATGGTATTTAAATCTATTGATGCCACCATGATTAACTTCTTTACAAATGTACATTTTGTTTGATTTCTTGTTCTACCAGGGAAATCTTCAGTATATTTCCAAGCCTCATCCTTTTTACCCATTGGGAAAAATTAATGCCTTCAAAATGTGAAGGGTGCTGCAATAAGACAATTTTAGCATTGTATTTTATAAAGCTATAAACTAATAGAAAAAATCAGCAATCTCTACATTTGTGCATTGTGTTTTTTTCTTGAAAAATTTCAAATTTCAAAGGAAGAATTTAGAAAAAACTGCAAACCCTACATTTTTTTTAGAAAAATTTGTAAATACATGTTTACAATTTTTTCTAAAAATATCTAGGGTTTGCAATTGTTCTACTTCTCTGATTGAAGTATGCAATTTATATTTTAATAGAAAACATTCAAGATTTGGAAAGTTTAACTTTAAAAATTTAACAAAAATATGAAACAGAAAAATCCATAAACATACAAAAAAAACCAACAAAATCTACAAAATTTAACAATTCTTTCAAATGAGTTGAGAAGTCTTGGAACAAATGCTATGGACTCCTCGATGCTCTCAATGCGAGTATACTGCTGCCCCAATGTGATTTGTGGAAGCTTTTTAGCTCTTCTTTCCTGCTGGTTGCAAATCTATGGCCTCTTGTTTTTCTTCCTCTCTCTCACTTTTCCTCTCTTCTCATAACAAGCAAATAGATCACTTTTTAGGGTAAAATGGAAAAGATATGTAAAAAAAAGAAGTTGAAAAACTTATTAAATTATTATTTTTTTCGCAAAATGCCAAAGTGACTGCCGCGGCCGGTTCACAACCCTCAGACTCAGCGAGTCAGCCACTGACATGCGAGTCATGCGGGTCGGATGGTTTGACCTGCTGAGTCATGGGTCAGGGTCATTTTGACCCACCCAACCTTCCTTGGCTCCTCGACTCGGGCTACCCCCACGACCCACGGCATGTCTTGTAACACTGCAAAAAATCATTGAAGGGTTTCTTGAATTTTTTCCACAAAAAGTCATGGAAGGGTTTTCTGAATTTTTCACTCAAAAAATCATGGTGAGTTTTCTCCATATTTCTCCGTTCATGGGGTTATTGTTTTTCGACAAAACAAAGGAAGGGTTTTCTAAATCTTTTCCACAAAAAAATCATTGTGGGTTTTCTCCAAATTTCTGCGTTCATGGGGTTTTACTGTTTTTCCACAAAATAAAGGTTTTCGCCGATTTTTTCGCAAACTCGTGTGATTTCAACATTACATCGAGGGTTTGACAATTTTTCCACAAAATCATGATGCCGTCTTACTTTTCTTTTGACAGTTTTTGGATAAAATCGTGGTTTCTTGCAACTTGTTTTGGGTCGCACCTAGCGTTTCTAGGGTGAACGGTATTTTGCAATTTTTTTGAACAATTGTTTTATGAAATCATGGGTGTTGCCAACAACTTTTGGCAAAATTGTTATTTTTTCAGAGTTGTGAAGTTTTTTAAAGCTGATCTCGATGTCTCTACATAAAGGGAGGGGTAGCTTTGTTACCCGACATTAGGTTGGAAGGATTAAGATAAACTCGGTCTTAACCAGAAGTTTTGCAACACTAGGGAGGGTCATGTTGCAGAGCATTCTGAAGAGAAGGTGGCAACTTTTTATGTATTCATGGCCAAATGACCTGTAGATTATGTCAAGTCTTCTGTAGGGTAGCTAGTAGAATAACCATTAAGGGAGGGTGTCAAGTAATTATGTAATGTTTCTATAATAGGCATTCAGTTAGGATCTTTCCTTTTTGTAGTTAGTTTCTATTTAGAATGTTTCTTTTGGTCTTTCATTTGTGTTTTAGAAATTCTGCATGTAATCTCTATTTAAGGAGTATTCCTCCCCTTTGTTTAATATTTGAATATCAATTGGTTATCATTTCAATAATTCTATTTTGATTACTAGTTTATCATAAATCAAATACTATATTTGTCATATGACCTTCAAACGACCAAAATCATAAATCTCGAAGTTTCAAAGCTAAAACAATACATTGTACTACTACAAAATAAAAATTGCGCTAACTATCAACAAATGTGAGAAAATAGCCAAGCACTATCTATGTCCTCTTCTTTCCCCATTTAGTACTACTACTACGCATAAGGGTTCCCTTGATCTTGTCATTAACTTTAAACATTTCAAAGAAGTATATTTTTGGGTTCAAGTAGTATGCCAAGCATAGTAGTGGTCAATGCACCTGGGAACCACTCCTTGTTCCATGCTAGTTGGTCCTATTGTTTATTCAGTAAACTTGTCAAACTAGGTCAAACCGGATATTGGCCAAGAAACAACACAATTATGAAAACATGAATTCAAAACATGGTTAATTGAAAAAATTGGGCAATTTTTCCAATTGGAGTGGGTTCTTTCCTATACATTCCCTAGTATTGATTTTTTTGCATTTTTTTTGATTTCCAGATAGCAGTTGAGCAAATTTTTGGAGTTTCTAGTCCATCATACTATAATGTCCCAACTCAAGCCATAAGGCTTAACTATGCATTGGCTGTCCTTTTCTTGGATTACCATAGAGGAAGAGGACTTAGAGCATCATTGGGTAAGTGTTAGAGTCTTTGGCTTATTATCTATTCTATTTCTAAGTTGCAGGGTTGTTATATGCAACTGAAGTGATTTTAAGTTGTGGGTACGTCTTTTTATGCAACTTAAGTGATTATTAGCCTAAAGACTTAATATTTCCCTCTGTTGAGTTTAATATCTTAAAGAAATGTACATGAAGTGATTTTTATTAAACATATCCGAAAAGGTCAAGGGGGCATTGGAAAATAAGGAGCATGTTGGCTCATATTTGAGGCTTTTATTTGGAGCTTCGGATTGGGCTTGCATTGAATCGATGGCTGAGATTAGATAATTATTTTGGGAGTAATTACATAACATATTAGGGTTCTTTTGGAGCTCATTATGTTATCCGGTGTATGGACATGGATCCAGATATATATGGATACGGATTCAACCATTTTATAAGACCTCCAATATGGATACAATTAGACATGACATTTATAAAAAAGTTAAAAATCCATGCACATATTTAAAACAACTCTCTAAGTTGTTAGGGGAGATTTTAATTTCTTTAAAAGCAATATAGATACATGATTGATACAAAAATAATTAGAAGTTGATTTAACAATTTACAATGTGCAAAAAATAGTACAGCTGCTTTTGAAGATAGCCCAAAAAAGGGGTTGCTAAAATAGAAAAACATAACATTTGTCTTCCTCATTTGGTTTAGTTTTTGTTTATACCATTTTTTTTAAAAGATTGCACGATTGAAGTTTTTTAAATTAAGTTTAGGATGATTTTACGTCAGTTTAAAAAAAAAAATCAAATCGCATGTAGTATCTAGAAAGGTTGGGCAATGCGCAAAAAATAGTACAGCTGCTTTTGAAGATAGCCCCAAAAAGGGGTTGCTAAAATAGAAAAAAACATAGCATTTGTCTTCCTCATTTGGTGTAGTTTTTGTTAATACCATTTTTTTTAAAGATTGCACGATTGAAGTTTTAAAAATTAAGTTTAGGAAGATTTTACGTCTATTTAAAAAAAAAAATCAAATCGCATGTTGGAAAATCAATGTTTATTGGGCATGTATGGGTATGGTATTCGATGTGTATTTGCACCATAGTGGATATGAATACGAGGATACATGCACCCAAGAGCAGAAAAGGCTTATTTGACCACTTTGAATATAGCAAAATGCACTACCATATAAATAGTTGAATATTAGTCAAACTCGAATGTCATGCTATATATTAAAAAAATAAAATAATAATGTCAAGTGGCAATAATCAATCATCATTGATCAAATATCATATGGGTCATCAAAATTATCATCATCCATATTACATGATCTATGCTGTGGTAAATTAAAAGAGCCACAAATAGTGTCACTGCCACTACTACTAACACTAGCATCGACACTAGTGCTCACATGTTCAATAGGTGGCTCATAGTCATCATCGACATCGAGTGAATCAAAGTGGTAGAGGAAGAATCCAAGTCCATATTCTCTGGGCTTGATAACCAACTTACTTGTCTCCCTTCTTTGTAGCCACTTTCTTTGTGTGTAAGGAGCTGCAATTTTGAATGCACAAACACCAAAGTCCTTTGCCTTTTTTGAGTATGGTCTATTGCACTTTATTGAGTGGATGGAGTATGTACTCCAATTCCTTTTAGATGGAGATGAACTAGCATCCTATTAAGATTAAATTAGAGAGTTGAGTTACAAATTCAAAAATTTAAACTATAAAATTAAAATGTAAAGAAAACTTAAAAGCTAAAATATTTTTTTTAATAAACTTGTAATAAAATTTTGATCTCAAGAGGGTGTAGGTGTGTGTATGTTTCCCATGGAAGTACCACCAACTAAGAGCATTGGCCATATACTTGTCTTTTGGAGCATGAAGACCACAATCATTGGAGCATGCCAAACCCATGAACTCAGCCCTCATTGTACCCCACATGTGATGATCAATTAAGAGTGACTTGAGCAACTTCAAGATCTCTACATGTGTCAAATTTTGTTACAACATAAAGGAGTTGAGAACTATAACATTTGGGACTCAATTCAAAGGCAAGAAGATGCAACCAAAGGATCTTTTTGTTTTATCTCTTTACAATGATTTGGTGTAGTTCTTTGAAGAATTTTTCTTTAAGGATCTTGCCATTTTTGATGATTTTCATCTTCTTAATCATTGAGTCAATGCCATCATATACATCACCCAAACAAGGCCTATCCATGTCAGTATAAAACATCATGCTCGATATGGGCTCCGTGAAATTGAGGAGAAAATGCCTAACATGTTCCCAACAAAATGTCATTTAGGATCATTTGCTTAATCTTGGCTGCCCTTGTTGTGCTAGATTGCCTCTATATGGACCACTTTAGGTTGATTACCATGATAGAAAGTGCCTCATCAAACTTCACGAGTCATCTCAACACAATTGTGTTGGAGGCAAAACAAGTCTGAACAACCTATTTGAAAATAAAAAGTAAAATTAAAATTAAAAAGGTTTACTAAATTGAAACATATTTATTATTTAACTTACCTTTAGCAGCTCCAATTTTGAGAATATTCTAAATATGCCTTCTGACATATGGTGGTACCCTAGATGAGAGAAACCTCTTGCCTGCTTATATATTTGCAACTTTGACATAACGGCTTTCAATTTCTTTGTTCTTTGAAACATTTTTTCCATGCACTTGAGCAAGCCTTGTGTGATTGCAACATCAATCTTTGTGAAATTCATGTTGTAGAACAATGATGGATTGAGAAAGTATCCTGGAACATGAAGAGGGGAGTGCATCCGTCCATCCCATCTCCTATCAATTATGTCCCATAATGGCTGATACCTCGTCCTGTCATTTTCGAACCTACCCTTCATCACCTCCTCGGCCTTATCCACATACAAATATCCCATTGGGGATTTATCCCCATCCACTAGTCTCAAGACTTAAACTAGAGGCTTTGAGAATTGTACCACCTGTTCAATTGCTTCCCAAAAATTGGTAGAATATATGTACTTTGCCACTCTCATACCATCTGTTTGATTTAATAAGCCTAAGTCCATCCACTCGGCTGAAATAAACATGCGTCTGAAGTTCATTTTTTGTTGAACTAGAGTATGTAGTGCAAATAAGTGTGTAGCAAACCTTGTCACCCTTGGTCAAACCAGCTCTTTGTTCCCTGTGAATTGGCGCATCATATTCAAAGCCCTCGTGTGGTTGTAGATAAATTTGGTAACCGTGCGGGCCTTTTGCAATGCCTCCACCCATTCAATTTTTCCAATGCCCTCCAGGGTTAGAGCAAGGCAATGTGCTGCACGTGGGGTAAAAAACACGGAGGGGTATTTGTTTGTTAGGCGTTTCCCAACAACAACACAAGCAACACCATTGTTTGTAATAAATTGAACCACATTTTGTGGCCCCACATTCATGACTATTGAGTCATACATCTCGAATAATGCAGTTGCAGTTTTCATTATATGTGATGCATCCACAGATTTCAGAAATATAGTGCCTCTATCACAAAAGACGAGAAAATTGATGAGGGATCGGTTCCTTCTAACTGTCCATCCATTTGACATAATGGTCCACCCAATACTAGCCCACTCTAACCGATGCTTGTCAACATGTTGAACATGTTTTACAACATCATTGAGCACACCAACCCTCATTGTATCGTAAGACCGAGCTTTAAACCCAGGCCCTACAACTGCAACACCATCCATCATAGCTTGCCAATATGGAGATCAGCAAGCATGGAATGCCAAGGTAGAGGATATTTGTTTTGAAATTCCCTTCATTGCCTGTTCATGAACAGTTTTCCTCCACCCCGTACTCTCCAAAGTGGTCTGTGATCCTGGTGTAGTACAAGGTGTGAAAAATTCATTGATTTTCCCTTCACCCGTGTTTTGGCTGTGCTGTAATAGGTGTTCTCCCACTAGTCTCAGATCCCTAAAACCTCCTCTCTACCATGTTCCTCATTCAATTGATTCCTCCTGACACCTGTAGAACTGAAAGCTATTTTGATTGCAGTTCTTGCATTTTTTGCCTTGTCCTCAGTAATTTTTGATTGCAGTTCTTGCCTTTTTTGCCTTGTCCTCAGTAATTCCATCAAGAGCTTTTTTGGCCTGATATGCAACATCTGCAGGGCATTTAGTGCATATTGTAGTGTTCTTTCCCGCGTCTTTTGACAAATGCCATTTGAAGCGGTAAATTTCACTATTGACTTCGTTTAGACACTGATTGCATTTAACCTTTGTTGTACTACCGGCAATCAGTGTGCAATGTGTCCACGCAAAGTCTTTCATACACAACATTGTGATCGGGAATCTGCAAAACCATTCTAAATACTTAAACATAGAATGCAAATAGTTAACTTTTATACTGCTTGGTTTTTTATTGGATTTTTTGTTTGTTTGTTGAATAATTACTGTTGATCTCATATTTTGTTATGTCAGTTGCTGTTATGTATATGCAGAAAATATACATACAAAAAATATACAGAAATTCTATACATTTATACAAATTATAATATATATATTTATTCTGTAATATGTATAAATGTAAAAATTCATAAATTTTCTGTATACAAATTTATACAGAATATATATTACAAATTCAAGCAAATTAATACATTGTGTATATATTTATTCATATATTACAGAATAAAACATATTTACAGAAATTATATATATTATATATATTTATTCATATATATACAGAAAATATAAATACAGAATATATCTATATATATATATATATATATATATATATATATGGAGAATAAAATTTGTTTATTCATATATGCTCTGTATATATATTACAGAATAAAATATATATCATTATATAATACTGTTATTTGAAGATATTATATAACATTTTATATACATAGATACAATAGATATACTGTATAATACAAAATTTTACAGTATACTTTATAAATTTTACGGTATACGGTATATAAATGTAACCATGTATAATACTGCATAAATAAAACTATATAGAACTATGCGCGAATAAAACTATGTAAAACGAAGATGCATAAATAAATACAAACACGCATAGATAAGAATACAGATAAATACAAACTTTTTCACACATTTTAGGGTTTTTGGATTATTTTTTGGCTGGGATTTTTACCTGATTATTCAATTGATTTTTGCACCAAAAATCCCGATTAATCTCAAATTTTCCACCAAATTTTTTTTGGCCAGAAATGGACAATTTCTTTTTAAAATTTGTTGGGGAAAAATAGGGCCAGCCCCTGATTCCTGATTAATTGAGATTTTTTCCCGATTTCAGCTTCTATGCCTAGAATAATGAAAACAAACCAAAAACTTCAAAACAAAACAAAATAGTTCATTTATAAAAAGAAGTGTAAGCTAAAATTAAAAAAAACCCAAAAAATTTAAAAAACTTACCTCTTTTGTATTAAAATATTATAATGTTTCTTTAATGGTCATCTTAGTTAATCTTTAGTTTATTAGGCAGTTTCTATTTTCATCTTTAGTTCATGATTGTTTCTTTTAGAAACATCGTCTTTGTAAATCTATATAAGGAGCTTTCATCTCCTTGGTTTAATACAACTACAACAACATCGATTTAGCATAACATGGTATCAGAGCGGGTTGATGAGATTTCATAAAATTTGGCGATATTTTAAAGAAAAAATCGAGCCTCTTCTGATCTGAAATTTTTCCCAGAAATTTGTTTTTTGATATTTTAAAATAAAAATCGTTGGAGGTATTTTATGAAAATTTTGTGATTCATCTTCGAAGTTTTTTGCTGAAATTTTTGAAGAAATCTTGCTCTGCAACCTCCTTGACAACAAACAAACTCTTACAAATGCATAAGAATAGTACAACAATCGGATTGGAGCATTCATCAACCAATCTTCGGCTCTATTTGAATTTTGTGCAATGGCAAGCAAGAAAATAAGTTCCATAGTGGAGGAAAATATTTTTGTTTTTTATTTGCAGTATGAAAAATGAGGTTGATTTTGCCTTTTCGATGTTCGCATTTTTTAAATTAGGGATAACAAACAAGTAGATTATCAGAGGTGATTCAGGCACTCACAAGGCTCAGATTGCTATTCCCATAGTGAACAAAGCAGTTGATGATATATCCAGGCCCACGAGTATGAGGTTTTTGAGCATGAGCTGGGAACTGCCACAAAGGAGATTGACTGTGAAGAACTCCACGAAGGCATTCATGCTCTCAAGGAGAGGTTAGAGAGAGAAATTGAAGAAAAGAACAAGTATAAGGAAGAGAATCAGAGATTGAAGGCTTACTACAGGGATGCTTGTAGACCGATCCAACAGATAGATCATACAATCATATCACCACTTGCATTGGAGCAAGGAGATACTAATGATATGGAGAATGCAATAGTCACTGTACAGGAGACCAGATCTTGGGTTGACAAGATTGTTCAGGCAGGATTGGCCTTCATGCCAAATTTCGTGGAACAATTTCAAGTCTTTGTAGCTCTTAAGACTAGGCTCCATGCCTTCAATGACGTTTGGAAGGATTTCCTCCCAGTCAAGGACAAGACTATTCCCCAGTTGCAGGCTATGATCAACACTCCAGAAAGATTGTTAGAAAGAAATAATGTGATTAAGGCCTGTGAGAAGGACATCATTGAGACATGGTATTTCGCCTTACTCCACAGACTAGAGGTGTTGGAGGGAATCAGGAATGATATTACTCATCTTGGCGTTGCTGTTCACAACAAGATATCAAATACTTTAAGCGCGACAGGGATTGCCTTTAACATTGAATGCATTAAAGAAGACAACGTGAATATGGAGACTTTGACTGAGAAGTTGAGATCTTTTGGAGTATCTATTATCAATGAAGAACATTTGGGGGCTGTTTCATATCTCAAGTTCCTCATGAATTTCACCATGGATGGCTTAGCTGAGCAGGAAAAGACACTAGCTACAACGGAGAAGGAGATGGATGCCGCCGAAAGAAGGATTTGATATACCCCTTTCCCTTCTTTGGAGGAAGTTAACAGTGTTCTAGCCAAGTTCCTTGATTTGGCTAGAAGGATGAAAGACAAAGGAAAGACTATCTTAGAAGATCATTTGATGTAAGCCCATGTGGCTATTTGCTTCCATGTTTGGGTTTGGGTAGGTGTCTGATTCTTATTGGCTGGCCATTTGGCGCCATTTCATTGGTTGTCATCTTTGTAATTTTGCTCTTGGTCCATTGGATGAGGTGTCCTCTTCTCATTGGCCGATAGGGTGGCAATCCCAGTTAGGGTTTATGGGATGTAATTTGGGCCATTGATTCCGATTTAATCTTGGCCATTTGTTGTACTTGGGCCTCCTATATAAGGCCATTTGCTCTCATTTGTAACGATGGTTGGACAAAATTGTTGCTAATATAATGCCTAAATTGCTCTACTTTTCATTGTTGTGTTTTGCATGGTGATTAAATTTGATCAGCTTGTGTTATTGCATGGTGCTCTTCTTCCACAATTAAGATAGGATTTTCATTTCAAGTTGTTAAAGTAAGAGTAGAGATAGATTGTAGATTGTATGCAAGTATTGGTGGATGTTTGATTGGATTGACTCAAGTATACTAGGCCACTAGCCTCCTTGCTGATTGTAAGGGAGCCTTGTGTGGTAAGCTAGTCATTGCGCTTAAGTTCAATTGGTGTTGGATCCTTAGTTTGTACTGCTAAGTTGGATTAAGGAGAAGGTGTTGATGTGAAATGACCCTAACCGGCCATTTACTGATTTCGACCAATAAATCTTAAACAAATTTATAATAAACAGTAACATGCAAATAACCAGAAGATATTCTCGAATAACCAGCAGATTTATTCATAAAACCAGCAAGTACAATCTTATGAAATAACTCAGAAAATCGGGTTTGTATTATACATCA
>MU223315.1:1334892-1392424 GCA_018584345.1 Thuja plicata | reverse complement strand
ACATATAATATATGTTGATTAATAATAATATAATATATATGTTATATTATTATTAATCATATGAAATTTAATATTTAATATTAAATTATTATATTATTATTCTTAATTAATAATTGATTGATGAAACATTATAAGATTGATTAAATTATAATTAGTTGGAAGAGGTATGTCCTTTCTTATAAATAATAATGAATAGACATGTCCCATGAAGGGACATGTCTCTCCTATCCTCATTCCCAATATAAATGAAAGAGAGATTGTTGCATTTGGAAAACACATACAACATAGAGTGTTATTGCATTTGCAGCTATCCTAAAAACTTAACAATCCTCCATATCCTCTTTCAAATGAACTATTCTCACATTTATATCTTATGTTTGAGAATCACAACTCTTCATTTCATGCCTGTTTGACCCTTCATTAAACTTAATTAAATTCTAATTATGTTAAATTTTTTATTTTCATATTATTATTATTTATTCTTAAATCCCATTTCAAAAGGGTACATTACAACATCAGATGTTGCAGCTTAAAAACAAGCCTAATCATATTTCTGCTCCTGTTTTTCTAATCAGGTTTTTTGGGCCAATTCTTCCAACATTATACCGATCCATAGTAAGATGCTCAACCAAAGAGAAGCCAATGTTCTGATCGATGAAATGGTCAACAAACAATTGCTAAATCTATTATCAGACCTCCAATCCTTTAGGAACAGAATCACGGTCAATCTGCCCTTATTTTTAAATACTTAAAAGGTTAATTGTCATATAAGAGATTCTACAAGATAGACCTAAAATTCTGGACACTGGTGAAGGTTTTTACATTTTTGGTATATCATCACTTAGAGCTGCTTTTGGTCCATTTTCTAACTTTAGACCCCTACCACCCAATTCTCTTCTAACAAACCCAGTGCTACATCTTCCTTCAATGAACAATTTGCCTTAGACAGCTATTTGACACTGAGCTACTGTGCTTAATATCCTTTCCCTTATATGTACTACACTTGCTAACAATGCGTTTACCAAAAAACCACCAGCACCTGCAAGAAGCCCTCTCAGAAAAGGGAAACACCCAAAGAAACATTGTTTCTCAAGCCAAAACTGATATAATTATACCGAGGCCCAATACCTCAAAATACTGGAATGCCTTTAATTCCCATGCAAATTTGTAACTCACATTGGGCCTGCAAGAGCTGAATTATGCACCAATCCCTTATGGACTAGTATAATTCACTATTACCATGCATTTTTTCACCTTAATTCAGGTCTCTATAAGGCAATGTATTAAATGTGAATCAAACACTTTGCTGAAAAACCTCAACAATACTAAAATGTGATCAGTACTAAGATACACCCTTCCTAATTAAGCACCAATCCCATATAGACTAATGTAATTCATGATTACCATGCATTATTTGACGTTGATTGATCTCTCCTTGAGACAATGTATTAAATTTGAGTGAAACATAGTCTGCTGGAAAACGTCTAACAAAACTAAAATTTGATCAATACTAAGGTATGCCATTTGTAACGAGCAGAGCGTTTTCAGAATTATAATGGGTGATGACTTAGATGCCTTTCTGGGTCTTTCAAAGTATTTGTTTGATGACTATCACATATCTAAGGCAGTGTTGAAACTGACTGCAGATTAGTTTTCTTTCAGACCTTGCACCTCTTCAACAAGGCGGTTAAAGCCTTAGTTAGGGCTTAGACTTTTTTTAAGAGCATTTATCACTATCAAAAAGTCTCCCACTGCTAACAAATTTATGGAAATTTGAGTTGTTGCTATCTAATTCCTGTTACTACTGCCTCCCATTCTGCTTCATTATTAGTTTAAACTTTTACTGTTAAAGAATAAAGATCCCCTCCTATGTGAAGCTACCACTAGAATCTCTTGACAGTCAATCCAGAACCTGCTTTTCTATTTCCAGACATTTATAAATTATAATCATTTCTAAAATAATTTACTAACAAAATCTTATTATGTCTTATTTAGTGGCATTTCTAATATCTATATGGATGATTACAAAGGGTCACTATTGTGATAGTTATCAGTATTACAATAAACTCAGTTTGGTTGTAGGATTCAGTCAAATTTTCAAAATATTTTCTGAAAAAAAGGAATAGCATTATAAAATGAACGACTACTAATATTTTCTATGTACATTTTTTGAATTTTGCTGTTCTCTGAAAGACTAAAACAAGATGTCTATATTTACAGGCTGGAGGCGAGCCCTATGTTCTATGTTTTGTGGAGTTTGCTGATGAAAAATGTGCAGCAACTGCACTGAAAGCTTTACAAGGTACATTGATCCTCTATAAAATGATATTAATTTATTTTTCTTGATATTCTTTTTGATTACAAGATTAATTTCTCTGTATGATCATATAGCTGTAATAGTGACACCGTGATGACGGGGGTATTATTACACTTCCCCATCATGCAGCCGCCACAACACTATGGAACACAATTAATAAATTTAACAATCTCCAACAATAATATATATGATCACAATAAACCTCAAATTATTTTATTCATCTGCAATCAGGAATAAATATTTATAGTGATTATAGGCAACACAGGTCCCATTAGCCATATTGGCATTTAGGCCCTTACAACTACTTGGGCATCACAACCATCACAAGAAACCTCCTTTTGTTGATCCTTTCTTCCTGTGATCTGCCACTTCTCTGCAATGAACCTTGTACTCTCCATCGGCTTCCAAAGTCTTCATGGTCTCCATGTGCGTCTTTCTCAGTCGGCCCAAAGACCCTGGCCTATGCTTCTCTTTTTTGTGGTCAAAAGACCTTTGCCGCATATTTCTTCCTTGAGTATTCCACCAGTCGAGTTGTTGAACAGTTCCAAACGTGAATGGTTGCTTTTCATCTTTTCTCCGTTATCCACATGTCATCATTCAATTCACTTAGCTGTTTGTTTCCTATTTCCTTGACCCTTAGTCTTTTTGATGGTTTTGTGTTTCGGTGAACTAACAAGTTTGCAAACCTTTGACTTTACCCTTTTCCCCTTTTTGCTAACTCTTTTCTTTCTGTTCCTTCTGCGAACTTCTTTTTAGTGAACTTGATGATGCATAACTTAGTTTAACTTGAAATCCTCATGAAGCAAGTCAATTTGAACCAACCTAAAACGCATAAAGAACCTAACTGGAAAAGAAAATTGAACCTAATATATTTTAGTTGATGTTGATTTCTTGTGCACCCGGATGCTTCTGCATCAGACACTCTGAGTAAGAAAATTTGTGAACTTGGGCTCACAAAATGGGGTTAAGTAGTAGAACTACTCTTGTAGTTTTGGGATTAAGTAGCAGAACTACTCTTTTAGGTTGTAAACAACCTACAACAGACCCAAATACTGCTTTAGGTCCATTGGAAGTCTTCTTCGTTTGCCTCTTTCATCTTCTAATTGGGACATAGAGCGCCCTCTCCAGCAAGCTTGTGCTTTCTTCCCGTAATAGGTTGTGGCAACAATGCTTGCGATGTATTTGCATTAAGTTCTTGAATTTAACAAATCTTTTTCTGATATTTATTTTAAACAGATTTGGCTTGGCTTACATTTAGGGTTTCTATTGTTGTTGGTCATCCTTTTCATTTATTTCAGTCATGTGGTCTTTCTGTGATCAAGCAATCTCTTTTCCTTCCAATTCTTGTTGTCAGCACTAGAGTCTGAGCAATTTGCACAACTACTTTTTTATTGCAGCGTTTTCTCTATTTTATTGTTGAGTATTTGCTGAATACTCAAGTTGCATTCTTTTTTGTTTTTTTCAAGTAGTTTTTCAGTCCAAATCATATATAACTCTAGTTAGTATGTTTTCTATCCCATATGCAGGTCCACATTTTAGTTCAAGTATCCTCACACATCAGGATATTACTGCATGATTGGAATTTCCGGTTATTCTTTTAATTTCTGACATAGGAGGTCTAAATTGGATTTCAATAATAGGCTTCATGTGGAGGGATATCATCTGGGATTCTAGATTGGATTTCAGTAATAGGGTTCATTTGGAGTGATTCTTCTGGAGTTCACTTGTCTATAGATTCATTTTGTTAGGCATTAAATGTTAGGGTGTAAAACAATAGCTGGGTATGCTGCATGGCCTCATTTTGTTAGCTTGCGACAAATGGCCCGTTTCTACACATTCTCTCAACTAGAACTTTGATGCTGATTTAACATTTATAAGAATGGTTAGAAACATTCAAGGTAGATTAGCTGACTCCCAAATCAATTAAATCTAGTTTTTACAGGCACAAAAAAGATATGGTCTCTTAAGTATTACCAGGGCCAGTCAGAAATATGTAGAGAGCCTCACCTGGTTTGAATTTGGCAATTCCATGTTTTTGAAATTAAAAAATTGTCTAGCAGCAAAAATCAATATGATGCTTAACCCATTCAAGGGGTTGTAGATTAGATTCTCTTTTTTTCAAGAGTGAGCTTCTAGATTGTGTCTCTCAGGGTAATTTGGGTCAGGCTTGTGTTGGAGGCATTTGTACACAAGCTGCTGTCCTATTTTCAGATTTTGTGGGGGTCTGTCAGAATTCTAATAAATTGGAAGATGCCTTCCAGCTTTATGGAAGGGAGTTTCTATTGCTGCTAACTATCATCTTTAGAGTACTGTTATCTAATTTGACAAGCTGCTGTCCTATTTTCAGATTTTGTTGGGGGTCTCTCAGAATTCTTATAAATTGGAAGATGCCTTCCAGCTCTATGGAAGGGAGTTTCTATTGCTGCTAACTATCATCTTTAGAGTACTGTAATCTAATTTGACTCTTATTTTGACATTGACTCTTGTTTGAGAGACCAATGTCAAAAATTGCGGTCTTCCACGAGGACTTATCCCCCCCACAATTACCGCATTTTCAAGACGTGGGGACTTCGGGAAATGTCTCCTTGATGTCCGACCACCTTTTCCAAAGACTTGAGGACGTTTTTGGGATATCTCCCTGGTTTGGGGCTATTGGTTCGGTCTCTAGACAGCCTGGGACTTGGTTAAATTTGGATTGGGTTTCGGGCTGGATTTGGTATTCTGTGGGTTTGGGCAGTGTGCCGTCCACAGCTTGTGGGTACGTCACAGACAAACTCGAGGAGAATTTTTGGTTTTACGCGTCAAACAGGCAAATTTTATTGTTTTCAAAAATTTAGAACTTTCTTTTTTTGACTTGTTTTTTTAACTTTAAAAATGCAGTTTGCCCCCAAACCCTTAGATGTGGCATAGAAAACATCCAAAAAGGAAAAGCAAACTCATTTTTCATATTGTGAATGAGAAGGAAAAATATTTTCCTCCATTGCTGAACTTATTTTTTTGCTTTCCATTCCATGAGTAGAAGATTGATTGTTGAAAAGCTGGTTGTTAAGCTATATCTATGCATTTTCAAGAGTTCATTTGTTGTCAAGGAGATCATGGAGGAAGGTTTCTTCAAAAGGGGTAGGTTTTTGATGTTTGTAATTTTTTCCCTCCTACATTGTTTTTTACAAATGAACTCTCTTGTTTTGTTTTGAAGTTTTTGGTTTGTTTTCTTTCTTCTAGGTATCTATAGCACATGTTTGATCTTTTAAAATGAAATAACTATTAAGTTGTATTTTATATATTTTGTTTTCAAATCTCATTTGTTTCAATTTTTTGAATATGTTTTTACTGAACTTGTTGTCTTAGGTGTTATAATGATAATTGGTTCTAGCTTTGGGAGACGACCTCACTTCAAAACAGACCTAAACTTCCCCCCTTGGAAATATGTAGAAATTGTACAACTTCTAGGGGGTGGGGATTGTGTTTGGATTTGTGGTGAATGCAAAGTTAGATATTTGAACTCATACAGTCAAGTGAAAGGCTATTTGTGCAAGATCCTTGCACAGGGCATTAAATTTTGTCCGGGCAAAGATGCTAATGGCATTGAAAAAGCACGAGGCATGAAATATATTGAAGAGCAAGAAAAAGCTGATCAGGTAGCAGGCTGTAAATCAAATCATCATGTGTCAAAGAAATGATCTTGAGGGATGAGACACCCTCAACTGCCTTCCCATTTTCAACCTATAAAGAGCCATCCATTTTTGGCCACACTTGAAGGACAACTTGTGGCCTCTACACATTGGAGGTTGAAGGGATTGTTGGAATGGCATTTCATAACAAGTCTGGAGAGGTTGCTGATCAACACATGCTGAGATGTGTCTATGTGAATGTATCGGCATTCAATGTTGTTTGCTCACCTTATTGGTAGTAAAACCTAAAAGCAACTAATGAGGCTCTAAGGTACAAGGGCCTGGGTAGAAGACTGCTTGGAGCCCATAAGGGATTCTTGGGTTGAATAAGGGGTATCCATTGTTTCCAATGGGTAGAAAGATGCAAAAGAACAATTATTTATCTATTGTTATTGCAGTTTCCCCTAAAGGGTCAATTTTTTGAGAGGAGCGGATTGTGAAGGGGAGTTGAATGATGGTGCATTTATTGCTAACATTATCTGTTGAGCCATTGAGGAAATGGGCCTTCAAAATGTTGTGCAAGTTTATAGTAGACAATGCCAAAAATTGAAGAGTGGCTGGGTTATTGGTTGAGGAGCATTATTCACACATCTTTTGGACACTTTGTGTCCTGTCCACTCCCTCAATCTAATGCTACAAAAAATTGGCACCAAAATTGATTGGATAAAAAAAGTGTATGTTGAGGCTAAAGAGATCCAAATGTTTGACACCAACCACCATATGTCACAAGGCATATAAAGAAGATTTTTAAATTATAAATTGGAATCCTAGATTTTTAAATTGGAATCCTAAATTTTTAAATTATATCTAAATTAAGTTTTTTTTCAATTTTCGTTTTCAAATCGGTTGCTGAGACCCAATTTGCCTCAAACACAATTGTATTGAGATGACTTGTGAAGGTTTGTGAAGCACTTTTGTGTAATGTCACCTATTAGGATGCTGAATATTTCCCAATAATCAACACACATCATAACATATGATAATGCTAAAATCAGATCATTAAAACTAGAACAATTATTATTCCTAATATAATTTATAAGCCCTGATCCTTACTTCCTAATCATCAACCCTAAGTGAGGATGGGGAATTAATTGTTAGGGAAACCCTCTCCACAAATAGGCCCACAGTTTTGAGGAACACTAGTCCATATCACCTCTTGGGGTTCGCCTATTTTGGGATGGAATTACTATCGCCTTTCCATAACTAAACCAACCTATCCTCATGAGGGGCAATGGAGAATGATTAAGGATTAGGCTATGAATATACTAATTTCTCATCTATCTATCTATCTATATATAAAATTGATATTTAATTCTCATTTTTCTATTATTAAATGATATAAATGCGACAATATATATTGGACCGTATATTGGCTCCTTAATAGAATTCAGATATAGCATTCTGTAGATCAGTATTTAATTCAGAGATGAGTTACTGCATACCAATTTGCTGTCACATGATGCTTGCCAGCAATATAATCTGATTTATTTCCTTTTTGATCTCTTTCTTTTGATGAGTGCCAATAATAAATAATAATTCTGATCCTTTGGTGCTTTGTGGAATTGCTTTGTGTGGTTGTCTATATGTCTCCCTCGTTGGCGGACAATTGTGACTTCTTTTCAAGATGGCGACCATCAGAAAGAGAAGTGTCTCTTGGCAAATCACATGTCCTTTCTTGACTAGACCGCTTCCTCAGATTATGGTCTTTTGTTCTAACTAATTCTCAATCTTATATTTAAGGAGATTGCATCTCTCTAAGAGGATATGAACAATCCATTCAAGCAATTGGGTCTGCAACATTCCTGACATTGGAGATTAGTGTTTATAACATGTTTCAGAATCATTGAAATGGTGAAGTCTTATGTGTGTAAGACACTAAGACCATTTCATCCTTCGGTTTGTTGTTCCTCTTATGTCAAATCGAGTGCCATGACAATCCGCCCTCCCCAAAATTGCTTGTTCACAAGCAATTTCAAGTTTGGATGATTAAAGACTTTTGTTGTCACAAAATTTTGCACCCTTGCCTGATGTGTTACTCTCAGGCAACCTTGTGAAACACGGAAACAACCTCCAAGTGTGGGAATTTTGCACGTGAGGCTCAATTTCCGGAGAAGGCCGACTTCCTTTCCAATGCGAATGTAGTGTTGAACCAACCCAACACTTGGAACTACTTCTAGCCTATTCTAATAGCTTGCAGAGAAAAGGCGAAGAAGGAATGCAAAAATGTAAAAGGGGAGGTGATACACAATATTGAAACTTTGATCTCCTTTTGCCAATGACTACACAAGACCTCAATAAAACTAACCACAATACACAATTTCCTAAGTTTATCAGCTCCTAGAACAGTATGAAAGTTAGAGCTCAATAAAACTTCGATAGGAATCTAAACATTGACAAACAAAGGTATATCCAAGATGATAACACAATCATACAAATTGGGAATAAATGAAATGCATCCAAATAAGAAGACAAGTAGATTTGTGCAAGGTATTTGGACTTAGAAACATGTAGACAGTAATTTCATTGAAGGGAAGTTGCAGAAAAACACATAATTGTGTAAGAGAAACAAGATCCCCAAAATATGTACAAAATTGCCTTTATAAAGCAGACATAACTGAGGTTTTTCAATGTGTTCCAACTCTGAACTAACCAGTGTAAAGATTACAGAACAATAGATTAATGAATCAAATCAGAAAATGATCTCTAGGTGTCTGATCCACGAAGTGATATAAAGAGGCCAAAAGAATGCGTCTAGTAGATGGAAGGGACAAATCATACCCCTGCAAGTAGTAACCAGGCAAGTAGATGCACTAGCGTCGCGTGTACAAGCCAAAAAATGCAATTTGGCATTAAATTTTCTGTCCTTGGACGTCACAGTCATTGATAAAAAATCCCATTGGGTGCAAAAACACACTATGTTATCTGCATCGCTACGCACCTGCACAAGTTCTCAATCCTCCTGCGAGGCTGCGACACATGCGGGAATGCGGGGTGTGGAAAACACAATGTTTTTGCCAATGACCATGTTCCCTGATGAGTCTTCGCACACCCTCACATGAACACACTCTTTACATGAAAGCACCACGGGGACGCTTGGTGCAGAAAACACACAATGTTATCGCTCTATGGCAATGTTCCTTGTGCGCTCGCATATAAACTTATTTTTTACAAGTCTTTTGCGGGGATGTGGGGTGCCGAAAACACACGATGTTTTCTACCAACCTGTCAAAACTAGTGCAAAAAATATAGTGATGCAACCAGTGCAGAAAACATAATGAATTTAGCCCATGGAAGGTCTGTAGGATTAGATATCTGTGATGGGTTAATGGTGGCAAAAATGGCCAACAATTTCTTCTCCTTCCCATATGGCGTCTTCCTCAAGTACACCCTTCCATTTGATCAAGAATTGAGTTATAATTTAATTTCTCAATTATTTTTCCCTCATGTTGAGAACTGCTTCCGGTTCCAAGATTAGCTTACCCTTGTCATCAAGCGGTGGTAACTCTGCGCATAGAGTAATTTGTTGTGCAAGGACTTTTTTAAGTTGAGATATGTGTAAAACTTTGTCAAATCTATTGTTATCAAGCAATTCTAATTTATAAGCTACCTTCCCTATCTTCATTAGGACCTTGTATGGCTTGTAAAAGTGGGGCTTTATCTTTTTTGTTTCACTAACCTTTATTGAAGACTGCTTATATGATTGTAGCCTTAAGAAGACCGAATCTCCAACTTCAAATGTTCTTTTAGTGCAATTTTGTTTGGCATAAATTTTTTGTTGGTCTTGGTCATGGTGAAGATTGTCCTTGAGAGTGTTCATAATATCCACATTACGCTGCACAAAATCCTTGGCTATTGGTACTTGGCTTTCTTGAAGAGCCAAACTTCCAAAAGATGTCGCCTCGCAGCCGTATAAGGCCTTAAATGAAATAATCCCAATGGACATGTGTTGAGTGTTGTTGTAGCAATATTCACCAAGGTGCAATCATTTTATCCATACGTTTTGTTGACATAATTCCTAAAGTATCCGTTGATCCACTTATTCACAATTTTCCGCTGACCATTGGTTTGGGGGTGATAACTTGTGTTGGGCGTCAGTTAAGTTCCTTCCAGCAGGAACAACTCTTGCCAAAATAGGCCAAGAAATCGGCCATCTCTAACACTTCTTGGTAATCCATGTAATTTGAACACTTCTTTGAAGAAGACTTTAGCTACCCGAGGCACCTTGTATTCTATAGATATGGTCGTGAAAAGAGCATACTTGGTTAGTTGATTCACTACTACATATATACAATCTTTTCCTTGAACTTTAGGAATCTCTGTAATGAAATCCATAGAGATACTATCCCACCTCTGATTTGGTATAGGGAGGGGTTGAAGGAGGCCGACTGGATGTGTTTGCACTATTTTTTTCCTTTGACATGTCATACACTCTTGGACATATTTGAGTATTCTTTTTAAGTCCCTTCCACAAATATTTTTCCTTTGTTTATAAGTTTTGAAATAGCCTTGGTGTCCTGCTAGGGGATTATCATGGTATTCTTTGATGTTTTTTGTCTTCATTTTTGACCCCGATGCAAGATATATCCTATCTTTATAGAGGTTAAGTTCATCTATTATTTTATATTCTTCATTTTGTATGTTTCCTTTCTTTAAGGATATCATTTGCATGTGGATCTTTGGCATATTTAGCAATAACGGAATTCTTCCAATCTATTGTAATATCCATTATGGTGCACAAGTAGGGTTTGCGAGACAATTCATTTGCTACAATATTGTTTTTTCCCTTCACGTATTCTATATCAAAGTTATAAGCTTTTATTTTACTCACCCATTCTTTTTGGTGGTTATCTAGATCTTTTTGTCTTAGGAAAAAATGCAAACTTTTGTGGTTTGTTTTAACCACAAATTTTCCGCAGACCAAATATCGCCTAAATTTGGCCATTTCATGCATAATGGCTGACATTTCTTTCTCATATATAGAGTAATGCATTTCAGTTGTAGTGAGTTCGCGACTTTCAAAAGCAATTGGATGTTTATTTTGCATGGGAATTGCTCTAAGTTGCCGATTCGGGTTCGCGAATCCAGTTCGTGGATTCCTGAAAAAAAAAATTTCCCATTAGGATTCGTATGGGTTCGTGTGTGTATATATATATATACAAAAAATAAGAGAAATATACATAATTCTAAAACTAAATCATTTCGTAGTATGAATCTATGATGGGTCCCTTGGGATCCTCGAGGATTCGCGCAGGATCCTTGAGGATTCGGGCGGGATCCTTGAGGATTTGCGCGGGATCCTTAAGGATTCACGTGGGATCCTCGAGGATCCGCGCTGGATCCGTGTAGGGTCAGGATCTGGGCCTGTGGGTTCGTCAGGATTTGCGGCTCTGCGGATCCAGATGGACCCACAGGTCCTGATCTGGACCCTGCCCAGATCCAGCACAGACCAGTCTGCGAATCCGAACCTGGACCCAGATCAGACCCGGACCCGAATCCAGGGTCCAGGTCCGAATTCGGTAACTTAGGCCAATTGCTCCAATGCCCTCTCCGGATGCATTATATTCCAACTCAAATGGTAGTGCTAAATTGGGGATGGCTAGAATGGAACAAGAACTCATTATCTCTTATAGCTACTTCATTCCAATCAAAATTCCTTTTTTCGTTAGGTCTCTGAGGGGGCTGCCATTTTTGAGAATCCCTTCACAAATCTTTTTTAATAGCTGCGTAAACCTACAAATCCCCTTAAATGAGTTAGGGTTCTAGGTTTGGGTCATTCTTTAATAGCCTTGATTTTCTCTTCATCATCGCTGATTTTATGACTAAGATAGAGAATCTCCTCCAATCCAAATTCGCACTTAGAAGCTTTAGCATATAATGCTTCTTGATCAAGAATCCCTAAGACCTCGTTGATATGCTTAAGGTGATCCTCTCAGGGTTTGATATAAATTAAGATATCATCAAAGAATATTAATAGTAATTTCCTCAATTGTTTTCTGAAAGTATGATTCATGCATTATTGAAAAGTGGTTGGAGCATTTGTTAATCCATAGGGAAGGACCAAGAATTCAAGATGTCCATAATGACATCTGAAAGCTGTTTTTGGAATGTATTCTTCTCTCATTCTGATTTGGTGATAATCCGACCGCAAGTCAATCTTGGAGAAATATTTGGCCCCATGAAGTTCATCAACTCTGGGGATAGGGTAATGGTTCTTTACAGTTTTCTTGTTCAAAGCTTGGCAATGTACACACATTCTCATCGTGCCATCCTTCATTTAAACAAGCACTACTGAGGATGCAAAAGGACTTGAACTTGGTTGGATGTGGCCCATCTCTAAGAGTTCATTAATAGTTTTCTCTATCTCATCTTTGAATTTTTGTGGATGCCTATCAGGAGTAGCGATTATCAGTTTTTCCCTCTTTTCTAATTCTATAATGTGTTCAAATCCTCTATTGGGAGGTAAACCTGGTGGAATATTGTCAAACACCTTTTTTATGCTTCCTAAGGATGGGTTGCATATCAATGTGTATAGACGAGTCTTGTGAAGTAGGCTTGTCCAAGATCATACATTGGGCAGCCCATTCACCTTGTCCTTGTTTAAGAATCCTTTCCATAGTTTTGCAAGAGACTACTTTTTGAGACCCATTGGGCAACCCTATCAAGATAACTTCTTTTCCATGTTAAAAATGGATGTTCAAGTTAGGGAGGTCAGACATGAAGCATCCCAGTGAGTATATCCAAGGGGTGCCTAATATCACATAAAAGTCTGTTTTTATGGGTATTCTGATTCTCCCAAAACTATTTCTAGTTGGGGAACTATTATAGTGTATTGGACCATTGAACCTATAGCCATAGCTGTAGTGTCCTTTCTTTGCATCTGATTAGATAGATAGTCCGTTAGCCTATTTCTAAGTCCTGATAGGTTGAGTGGCGTTGGTTAACAGACTTTGTCTCCTGGTTGAGTTTGTGCAGGAGTTCTCAAAGTTGCTCGATAGAGGTTTCTATTTTTAGCCGGAAGCTATTTTGAGTACTTAGTTTATAGTAAGTCAGTGGGCCACCAGTTCTTCAGCAGTATGGAGCTTCTATTTATATTTTTGGACCTTGGTGAGTTTAAAGGTTTCGAAGAAAAAATTGATTAATTGGCCTTATTAATCTTTTAAAATATTGGTTTGAATCTTCTCGGAAAAAGCAGCCCATGTCCTAGATAGACAATGAGCAGCCCATGTCCTAGATAGACAATGGTTTTTCTTAAAGGGGGCCATATATTTTCGTAAGGCTAATATTATGCCTTGGAAAATGGACGCATAAGGGAAAAAGCAAATATTTTAAAAAAGTATGCATCTTATAAGGGCAAGGAGAATGGATGACTAGAAGGGGGAGATATAAGAGATTATAATAAATTTTAGAAGAAAACTTAAAAGGTGGCGTGAGTTGGAGGAAAAGGTATTTTGAAATTCGTGTTGCACTAATCCCCTCTTTCATTCTTTAAAAGGACACCTTTGGCTCTCATTTCATTATCTTGAGTTTGTCAATGAACGAAGTGCTGCTAGAGTGATTCCAGGAAGAACAATCTGCTGGTTCGAGGATGAAAACCCTCAGCTGGGACACTGGTTTCGGTGCTGAAAGATGCACTCAAGCCGGTTATTGTTAGGTGTTCTGAGATTCAAAGTTTTTGGTGTGTTCTTGGGTGTGTAGATGAAGATTTTCAGCATATTTTGATGTGGGTTTCCAGTGTGCAGCTGGGTATGTATAGGTTGCAGTGTTTTGGTGTTTACTTTAAATTTGGAGTGAGTTTCCATTGTGTTTTGGCTTTGATTTTCAGTGTGCTGGAGTGTAATATCAGTTTCTGGGCATGTTTACTCAAGGAGGGTGAAACTTGTTTCTGATCAGAACTTTCAGAGAGATTAAAAAATCTTCTGGGTATTAGTTAATCGAACTTCTTACTGCAAGGTGATGAGGATTGATGTAACACATTGGGTTTTGGGTAAAGCATTGATTTTCTAGCTTGAAATCAACCTGAGGAGGTAGTGGCAGCATTGGAAGCACTGATTTCTGACTTTCTGAGTGTTGAAGGAGGTTTGGATTATAGTCTAAGATTGCTGATTGCAGACAGAGAGCCATGGAGCAGGTCTGGAGCTGCTGGGCACATAAACACCCTCTCAAGGACTCACCCCTGTCATAGTCTGGTCTGTGCTGTGTCTATTTTTTGAGTGTTACCTTCATGCTGGGGATTCTTATTGAGGTCTGAAATATGCTTTAAATCTGGTTGTAATGTCTTTAGATGAGATTAATAATTGATTGAATGAAGATTATTAATTATCAGCCCTTTACTTATAAAATATGTTGCAATGTATCATGCTTATGACTGTTATTTATCATGAATGGGGACTGATTTGTATTAAGCAGCAAAATACCTTCATCGGCTCTATAATCTTCCAAAATATCATTTCAAAAAAAAAATCAGGGGTTGGGCATTACAATAGCTTTTGTAAACCCTTTGAAATCCTTGGTTTCAAACTTCCTTCTCACAACCAATCCTTCATTTATAAAATTGTGAGATGCCCCACTATCCACGAGGGTGATAACTCTTTTTGCCCTTTAAGGGTACTTTTAACGTGGAATGTATGATGTTTGGAGGTTTGAGTGATTGTGGCTAAGGTTACACCCTCCTCATCTTCATACCTCGCTTTCTTGCTGGCATTCTCCTCAATTTCTTCATTAGGGGTTGCGTCTATCTTTTGGGCTTGACATCTCTTTTCACATCTATGCCCTGGTTCCCATTTCTCCTTACATTTGTAGCATAAGTTTCCCTTTCTTTCTCCTTTATGGCAAAGGTGCCCACGTTCCCAAGGTTCACTGCATTTATAGCATAAGGTTTTTTGCTTAAGTTCATCTTTGGAGGAGAAGACTTTGTGGATTCTAGCTTTCTCTTGGAAAGGCTTTGTATGCTTGTTTGAGGATCTGTTACTTGTGATAATATTCTCTAGTCTAAAGGTCATTTCAATGACATCCTGTAGAGGTTTAGATTAAGGGCACTTGGCAATCCTTGGAGTGAATCTTTTAATCCTTCAACAAATAGATAGGGTAGCCTATCTTCATCCATCCAAGAAAACCCTGAATCATTTTTTTTGGAATTCAGCTATGTAATTCCTCTACCATTCCTTGTTTTAATTCAGTTAGTTCTTTAAACTCTTTTTGGGGGTGTTTCCAGTTGAATCTTTTAATAAGTTTTTGTGAGAATTCATCATAGGAAGTTACATTTTGGTCTCCTTGGGTGTGGATTCCATGGTGCCACCATTTGTGGGCCAATCCCCTTAATTGTAGGATAGCAAATTGGACAGCATCTTTTTTGTGATTGGTTTAAGTGTAAAATAGGTTTTTAACTTTTGCAATGGGCTTGTGATTTTTTCTTATCTGTCAAAGTGTGCAAGAGTTACTTTACATGGGTGTCTCTTTTCTTTTCCAAGTGCCTCATGCTTCTTTGCTTCACAAAATTTCCTAAATGGTACAACACCCCTTACCTGAGGATCTAAATTTATGTAGGCTATGGCAATTTCCTCGGTGCTATTTGTGGTTGGATTAATTTCTTCTTCCTCCTTGGTGTATTTGCATTGGGTAGGAAAGATGGTTTTGCTATCTTAGATGTACAGGGTCCGTTATTGTTTTCCAAATGATTTGAGCATATTTCTCTCCTGTTGGGGAATTGGTCTTAAGCTTATTGATTGAATTACCCATGTTTTGTAAGGCCTGGAGAAGTACTTGGGCTTTTGTTTTGTTCCATTAATGCTTCCATAAATGTTTTCAAATAATTTTCCATTGGTTTACCCATGTTATTGTTTTGAGTGGGGTTAAACTTTGCTGCTAGTTTCGTTCTTTCCCTTTCAATGGCTCTTTGTGCCCTTTGGCTATGTTGCATTATGTTATCCTTTCCCATGATGGCAGGATACTGGCTTTGATACCAATTGTAATGTCCCCTACTAGGAGGCTGCCAATTTCTCAATAATCAACACACATCATTATATATAATAATGCCAAGATCAAATCATTAAACCAGTAACAATTAGTATTATAATACAATCCATAGTAACTATAGGTGAGCCCCAATTCTTACTTCCTAATCATCAACCCTAATTGAGGATGGGGAATTACTTGTTAGGGCGCTAGGAAGCCATCTCCATAAATAGGTCCACAGGTTTTAGGAACACCAGTCCATACCACCTCTTGGGGCTCTTCATTTTGGGGTGGAATTACTATCGCCTTTCCCTAACAAAACCAACTTATCCTCATGAGCGGCAATAGAGAACGATTATATATATATATATAATTGATACATAATTCCGGTTTTTATTATTTTCAACAGATATAAATGCTACAGTATATACATAGGACCATATATTGGCCCCTTGATAGAATATATATATATATATAAAATTGATACATAATTCTGGTTTTCATAATTTTTAACAGATTTAAATGCTACAGTATATATAGGACCATATATTGGCCCCTTGATAGAATTCAGATATAGCATTTTGTAGATCAGTATTTAATTCAGAGATAAGTTACAACATACCAATTCGCTGTCACACAATGCTTGCCAGCAGTATAATCTGATTTGTTTCCTTTCTGATCTTTTCCTTTTGATGAGTGCCAATTATAAATAGTAGTTTAGATCCTTCAATGCCTTGCTGGATTGCTTGGTGTGGCTCTTTATACTTCTCCTTTGTTGGCGGACAGTTGTGACTATATATATAATTGATACATAATTCCGGTGATACATAATTCTGGTTTTCATTATATTTAACAGATTTAAATGCTACAGTATATATAGGACCATATATTGGCCCCTTAATAGAATTCAGATATAGCATTCTGTAGATCAGTATTTAATTCAGAGACAAGTTACAGCATACCAATTTGCTGTCACACAATGCTTGCAGGCAATATAATCTGATTTATTTCCTTTCTGATCCCTTTTGATGAGTGCCAATTATAAATAATAATTTTGATCCTTCAATGCCTTGCTGGATTACTTGGTGTGGTTCTTTATACTTCTCCCTTGTTGGTTGACAGTTGTGACTTCTCTTCAAGATGATGACCGCTGGAAAGAGAAGTGTCTCTTGGCAAATCACATGTCCTTTCTTGACTATAGTGCTTCCTCTTATGGTCTTTTATTTTAATTAATTGCCAATCTTGTCTTTAAGGATTTAGCATGTCTCTAAGGGGATAGGGACAATCCCTTCAAGCAATTAATGAGTCTAATTGTATCGGGTATGCAACATCCCCAACCACTGGAGATTAGCTATTATAGCATGTTTCACGATCAATGAAATGTTGAAGTCTTACATGTCTGAGACCATTTCATCCTTCGGTTTGCTGTTCCTCTTATGTCCAATCGGGGCCCATGACATTTTGAACATGGTCATTGCCCATATTGGTCCATATAGAGGCAATCTAGGCCTATAAGGGCAGCAAAGGCTAAGCAATTGATTGTAGATGACATTTGGTAGAAGTTTTTAGTATCTTTTTAGTTTCACTGAGCCCATATTGAGCATGATCTGTTATACCAACATGGATAGGCCTTGTTTGGGTGAGCTATATGATGGCATCCACTCAATGATTGAGAAGATGAAAGTCATCATAAATGCAAAAGAGCAAGATTTTGAAGATTTTTTTTTCAATCAACTATACAAAACCATTGAAGAGAGATGAAGCAAAATGATAACTCCACATCTTCTTTCTTTTCCATTTGAATCTCAAATATTATAGTGCTCAGCTTCTCCATGTGGCAACAATAGTTGTCCCATTTAGAGATGTTCAAGTTAGTCAAGGGTACAAGGCAGCATTTGTAGACTTCATGGATTGTGACATGCGGGATCCAGTGAGGGTCGAGTTCATGGATTTTGCATGTTCCAACAATTGTGGCCTTGATGCTTTTTGGGACAGGTATATGGTCAATGCTCTTAGTTGGTGGTACTTCCATAGCCAATTATTCACACACCTGCAAACACTTGTGATCAAAATTTTATCGCTAGTAAGTTTAATAAAAAAATTCATTTAAGTTTATTTATATTTTAATTTTGTCTTAGTACGTTGGTAGTTATCTGCGTCTGAGAAGAAATTGAGCACATACTCCCCACTCAGTCAAGTGCAATCGACTACACTCAAAGAAGGCAAAGGACTTGGTGTATATGCATTCAAAATCACACAAAGTGGCTACAAGGAAGGGACACCATACTGACTTGGATGCTTCCACTGCCCACTTTGCTGCACTTGACGTTGATGATGACTATGAACCAACTAATAAGCATGAGAGTGACAACCCTAGTGCTAGTTACAGTGCTAGAATGGGTGATGATATATTTTTAATGACCTATATGCAGTGTTACCCCAAAGTTGCTGGGACGAGGATGGTAGGGGACAGGGGGATGAGTTTCTGGGACAACAGTTTTTTTTCCAAGTTTGGGGACGACAAGGGGACGGCTTTATAAAATATAGGGAAAATTTTAAATATATAGGGAAATTTGCATATAATCATATAATCCATATGAAAATATGGATGAAGTATGCCATTTAAACATCATAGAACCTTAACATACAACATTTCATTGTTTCAATGCTAAATAGTAAATAGTCAACCGATTCAATACTGTGCATTCATAATTTGGAATTCATTGTCAATATGCTGCTCATTTTGATTTTCTTTGAGATTGAAGTTTGAACAATGAATAGTAATACTGAAACAATGCAAAAAAGTTAAAAACTAAAAAAAAATCAGAATTCTTCAAGCTTGAAGCTTGAAGCTTTGAAAAAAATTGAAAAATAAAAGAATGGAAGAATCTGCAATCATAGAATGTAACTTACCTTTTTTCCTTCTATCACTAGCACAGTTGCACTCTCTGCTTCTTTCAAACCCTCTTTGCTGCTGCTGTGAGAGAAATGAAATACAAGTAGTGAGCCCCAAAACAATACACAATGCCTTTTAGGGCGAATTAGGGAGGAGGGGCCCGCATAAAAATCATAAACAATTTGCATTTTAAAAGTTTTTTATGTTTATTTTTTTACTGCCACTGCTCTTTTCCATTGGGGGCGGTTGTCCGTCCCGGGGACAGTCAATGGATGGCTAAGGCGTCCCCGGCTGTCCTCCCAAATTATTGACAACATCCCCAGGTTTCCGGGACGCCTCCTGCCTTTTTTTCAAAATTGGGGATGGGGTGGGGATGGCCCCTGACCGTACCCTTGTCCTGGAAATGTCCCCGGTACAGGGACGTGGTTTTTTTAGGCCAGGGACGTGTCCCCGGGTGATATTTGATCAATGTTGGCTGATTGTTGACACTTGACATTCAACTTTGGCTAATATTTGACGATTTATATGGTGGAGTATTTTGCTATGTTATTTGACTATTAAATTATTAATTTGGTGGTGTATTCTGAACTTAATTACTGCTGACATACGTATATATATTTGATTTTTATATATTTGTGTATGGATGAACCCAAAACGAATCCAACTCCTTTTTTTTTTTGATCGAACCTGTGAACGAAACCCTTGAACTTGAAACGTAAGCAGTGGCAGGACTGGTAAATGAGCTTGATATGTAGTCCGCTCCTGCATACAGCAGAGTTTTCTTATTGAGAGTATGCTTGCTCTCATTTATATGTACATGTGGCTATCTGGTTTATTCGGGTTGCTGCTTAATTTTTTGCATTGTTATCCAATCAAAGTGTAAATTGGAATTTTATATTTTATTGGGAAGATTCAAGGATCTTTTGAAGGCTACAGAATCATCTGGTAAACCATAAACGTATATACTATAAAGTTGTATTTGGACCTTCCATTTATTTGGTTAAAATAAAAGATCTATGACATAAATTTGGAAATCATCATGGAAATTAACCCGAACTGCAAATAGGATATCAAGATCCGTGCTTAGGATATCAACACTTGCTAGAAAATGTGTCTATTTTGTGGACATAATGAGAAAGTTATTTTTTTATTAAATGGCTTCAATAATTATCAACCATGGTTCTAATCTGGACCGAAAATTTCCATTCACTCTTTGGTAGCTTATGACAATGATCTGTCATTCAGTCATTCAGCACCTTTGTATATGTGTTGCCTAATCATTCACTACTTCAATCTATGCATGAAATCTAATTTTGATGGATTTGACTCATTTGTATGAGTTGCTCCACCATTCATGACTGCAAACTATGCAAAACGTACTGTTCTTTTTTAATCTTTGTGATTGTCCCAAGTTTGTTTTATGACTGCTTTGGTTTAATATAAAATTTAATTATTAGAAAGAGACTTGTTGGTCACTGTATATTTATGTGAATACTTTGCTGAACTTTGAGTGGAATTTCATTTATGCACAGGTTACAAGTTTGATGACGTTGATCATGATTCAAATCCTTTGAAACTGCAATTTGCATATTTTCCTGGTTCACGTCCAATCACTGCTCCTGTTGCCAGTGAATTGCCTCGTGGAGCATTGTGAAGCTTCAGAATTATCACACTAGTATTCATGATTTATATTTGGTCATCGATAACAGGTATGCAGCAACACTGATCTATAAAATAAATGAATTGTAGGATTGTTATGGTTAACTGTAATTTTATTGAGTCCCAAAATTATCTAATCTTTTAGATAACAGAATAGCTTGATGCTCTCCGATTCTAAAATCAGCTGACACTATAAACTGACTTCATGTTTATTCTCTAAGTGGGTATTCTAATTCAGCGCTACATGGTTTTAGTTCTGTCACATACAAGATACATGTGAGCTTTCATTGCTTGTGATTATAGCAGTGTCACTTTCTATTTATTTATGCTAGTTTTACCTGTGTGTTGCCAATATTTGTAGCACACCTGCTTGACATATAAAATTAATAATAAATAATCAGATGATTTGTTGTGTTTTGTAGACTCTGGTTTCTTGAAGGAGTGCTGCTATTGGATAAAAATGCCAAGTACTTATGTTCTGAGGAGTATATAATAATACTAATCAGATCCAATAACATGTCCTTGGATCTCTTTTTTTGCGAGTGGTCGTGCATATTTATCTGGTGGCATCAATGTAGAGTTGCTTCTTCCAGCTATTTAGGGATATATACACTGTTTTTTATAATTCTAATTTTATGGAACCTGTCTGGACGATTGAGATCTACACCATATTTATCACATTTGACACTGAAATAGGGTGGATCAGTTGTCAAGGTCAAATGATTTGGAGATTTAATATATTTAATGTTTGGATATTTTCAGTGTTTACTGCCTCCAAAGTAGGATTTTGCTAGCATTAACATTGAACTCAAGTTATGAGAGCCTTATTGTTCTTTTTTTTTTTAAAAGTTATATACTGATTAGTTGGAGCATGATGACATAGATAAAAGTTTTTTGTTTATGCATGATACAACCTTTTGATTATTGTGAGCTATTTCTTCAGATACAGTGAGGTATTCACATCCTTTGTAATCAGCATGGGGTGTTCATTAATTTATTCAATGGTATTTTATTTTGCCTTTATTCTCCAGGCAAACATCTTACAGTGGCTATTTGCTATATGAACTTTTAATATGGTATTTTCATACATTTTAATATTTAATGGTGTCAGAAAATATTTAAAGTTATTGCCCAATGATGTGCTAAAAAATTATAGTGATCGCCTTGTGTGCTACAACAGCAAGGCGTCGTGCCATATGCTGTTCTCACCACAAATATAAGTTCCATCGCAAACACACATGGTCAAAGTCCCATGTTGTCTCATTCTGTTCTGCACTATGACAATGCTACGTCTGTTTTGCATGGTTGTTTACAGAGCTCCTGAAAGATAACAAATCAGAAAATCTACCAGAACCTGTTAGATGTCACCTCAACAAGGGGCTTTGTGACGACATTGGCAATCCTCACAAATATGGAATCCAACACCCTTTCCTGATATTGCACGATATAGTACAATTATTCTATAAATCTGATTTGTCTTGGCATCATAAACTGGAATATGAGCAATTTGAATCCAACATTCTTTCAGAGAAGCATTCCACGATATAGTTCAAACAAACTTGAATATGATCTGTCTTAACATTGTAAACTGGATTGTGAGCAATCTGATAAACATCGATTATTTTTATGGAGAAGGATCTTGAGGAAAACAAAGATGATGTAGCAACTGTTAATCTAAGTCATCTATGTTGTGATCACTGTTCCTCTATACTTTGCTTCAGTGAAAGAAAATACAATTTCCTTATGATTCTTGACATACGAATGAAAGTTGGGTGAAACTTACACCGGACTAATATTTAGAAGTATAATTACTTTCATCCCAATGTCATGCCCATTTCACTCTAGCATTCCACTAGGTGCTTGTCACTGTTGATGTGAGTTTTGTGACCACTCCAACGTGTAAGATGAATACAAGTATCCAATCCTCTCTTGAACAAGAAAGCTCCAAATGCTAAACAATGTAAAAGATTGTGTGATCAAGTGAAGTGACCCCAAGGTTTATAATGCATACTTGCGACTTAATGTTGGACACAAATCAGTTTAATGATGTGATATGTTTGTTATCTCAAAGGGACTTAATGCTGTTCATTCATTGGAATATCGACTTTTAAAATGCAAATGGTTTGGCAATGCAAGTGCTTCAACAACTAATGAGGATTTTGAAATAAAACACAAATAGAAATGGGTTTAAGAATCTAAGCTATTTCTATATCTAACTTTTCCAATGCTAGAGACTATTGATGATGAGGTGAAACTAAACCAATCTTTTCTTTGCTATCTTAAACAACTATGCAAAGGAGGGTGCTATCTTCTAAAAATGTGTGGATGATTTTCAAATTGCTTTTACACATTAGAACTATAGAATATGCAAATCAATGGGTATGAAGCAATTGAAGTTAAGTGTTTCCAATGACTTAACCCAACCTTGCATTGTTATTTGCAATCAACAAGTACCAAAAGGTATAAGTTTCACTATGAACCAACAATAATATCTTCTATTTATCCATTCAATTATATAACATTAACGACTTTTACCCAACATAAACAAATTCTAAGTGAACTAGAAAAGCATGCAACACTCCAAAATTACAAAAACATTCAACATGAAAGAACAATGAATTTGCAATTACTTTGGTAGTATTTCAAATTAATTTCTCCAAAATCTCCCTTTACAAATGTGGGGAGGGGGGTTTATATAGTAGTCTCATTACAAGCAACGACTCAAACTGATTTGGAATCAATAGACAATCACCCCAAAATTAGGGTTCATTACAAATCATTAAATACAATGGAGGAGAATATTATCCATATAACAAATTGAGGAAAGGGAACCAATAGGAAAATTAGATGATGCCTAGTCATATGACAAATCGTCTTCTACAATGTATACGCCCTTATCCCTTTCTCTTGTAGCATATTCAACGAATCTGGACATCACCAATTTAAGCCCCTCAATTGCGACACTTGGCAAGCTGTTATCTTGCAATTCTATTACATTCAAGTCTTCTAAGCAAGCATCAAGGACATTTTCCCAATCTGCTATATGTTACTGTGAATTGCTGATGAAAACTATCAGATAAATAAGATCATCCAATTGATTCTTCTTTATGGATTGTAGCCTTCGAAAATAAACTAATTCTGAACTTTCTTTTAATTCTTTTAAGTTTAAATTGTAGGAAATAGTAACCTCTTGACCCAATAATTCTTTAATTGATGTAAGGATCACTAATTGTATTTCTAGAATTGATGCTTCCATTTCAATACAATCTTTTTTTGCATAATAAATGTTGTTTGTGCCTTGCTGCCAAATAACAATACGAATGATTGAAATCATATATATTCCCTTCTTCAATACTCCCTCTTTAATCAATGTTGATGTCTTTAATCAATTTATGTACGATACCTCTTCAATACCATAAAGTGTGGAATTGTCTTGTCTTGACTGGTTGGAATTTTTCCTAAATTGCTTTGAAACATTGTATCTTATTCATGAGTAGCATTATCTTATCATAAGCTTGGATGATTTTAGGTAGGAATTCTTCTACTTGTTTCGAAATACTTCAATCCATTCCCTAACCTCTTTGTGTGTGTTCTTCATTGCCTCGTAGTTATCGAATGATTCTTGAGGAATGGGAATAGGAGGATCAAATGTGACATCCTCTTGCCTTATTGGCTTCATTGGCCTTTGTATGTAGTCCTTTAATCTTTTGTTTTCTAGCTCCAACCTTTTATTCTTCTCTTCGACCTTATCTAGCCTTGCTTCAATTGCCTTGGTGGTATCATGAAGCTCTTGATATTATTGCTTTTTCGTTTATAATCAAAGATCAATTCTTGTAACTTGACACTCCATGGGATTGATTTCCTCTTTAGCCTTATCAACTATTGGAACAACCATCTATAAGATGCAGACTCTTGAACTATCTCTAGTGATTTGAGAGAATTTCTTGGCTTTCTTTTGTTCTTTAACCTTGCTAATTTAGGCTAGAAAATCATATAGGTCTTCAATTGGCCGAACTTCTACATTTTTCTTCCCACTATCCTTCAACCCATAAAAAATTGTGGATAATTCTATTCCACCCTCTAGTTGATTGTCATCATTGGTTCCTCTCAAGGCTGAAATAATGTCCCCATTTCCCTCGTCTGGATTGAATTCTCCTAAATCTTCTCCTAAATCAACCTCAAGGTGTAGTAGGGGATGTTGGTTCCTATTCATCAACCTTATGCTTAGTTGATTGAAATGATGAAAATTCATCTTGGTCCATGTGAGATAGAATTTTAGTATTAAAATCTCGTCTTCATTCATCATCTTTATCCAACACGTCAATCTCCTTAATGAATGAAGTACTCATGGTGGAGTGAACAGTATTAGACTTATGCCTCTTATGCTCATATTCTTCACTAGTGACCTCTTTATTCTTTACTTGTGATCTCCCATCCTTTTCTTATCTTTTTTCTTAAAACTTGACCTTATTCATTATTCAGTCTTGTATTACTTATTGTTCTTTCGTCTTCCTTAGAAGAAGACTCCCCATCTTGTATCCTTCCATAAGTCAAAGTAACACCTTGTTTCCTTAGCTTGTTGATATGTTTGTCTATCCACTCTCTTGAGTTATCAATCACTTCATTAGGATTTTTAAATTTGTAATTTCCTTTGGCTGTGACCAATTAGGCGATGAAATCGTCTTATCGTTCTCTTGTTCATAGTGGGGAAATATTGTTAATCAACTGATGGAGTTGATGAAGACCGAGTGATAATAGGTATACATGTTTGTAGAAATGGTTAGATCAATTGTTATTTTGTCATTGATGTCAAACAATATTGATTTATATTGAGTTACCATATCATAAGAAGGAGAAGTTAAATTAGGTGACAATTGCAGATCAGACAATGATAAAGTAATGTTTTTGATTAAGTAAAACGGGTTTTACAGGGTGCTTGAAACCCACAACAAATTTTGAAGGGGTCCCGAAACCCTATACACAATAGTCACAAAAGATATTCAATAATGCCCTCTAAACGAAACGAGTCAAGACCACAGTGAGAGTTTTACAACAGACACCCACAACCTTGAAGAAACAATGCATGAAACAACCTTTATGCAAGCCCAAGCTAAAGGCAAATCCAAGTATAGGATGTACCTTTAGCACCCTTCTGATGAGAACGAAGAGTCATATCAAAAGAAGAGGACGACTTGATTTTTTTTTTCCTTTAACATTAATCCGACCCTCTTCAACTCTAGCCGCCACATCCAACCAATGCGGAGAAGCATTTGCCACCCAAGAGCAATCCAAGCTACCAGTAGAGGCAACCAAGATATCAGTAGAACCAACATGAGAAGCATCCACAGAGCCAATAGCAACCACCACCCCCACAACACCAGGGGGATCCAGAGACTCAGGTGACGGTACTGTCGGGGAGGCAAGCACAAGAGAGCACTCATGTTGATATAGTTGTTAGCTACTTTATATTTGATGTTGTCAAGTTGGTACATTTGATTGATTAAGTCAGATATTGCAAAGAGTTAAGTTATGATTGAAAAGAGTTACTCTACCGAGCTAGACAAAGTCAGTCAGTATAGAGTTGTGTTAGTCAGTTTCAATAACCAAGCACCGAGAATGAGTTAGGCACCGAGCAGTGAACGAAGTTAGTTACTGAGTTGCAAAGCAAGTTACCGAGTACAAGATATTGATTGAGAATGATGATAAGATCGAATTTAATACGAAGCTATGATGATCTGGATGTTAATAAGAATTAAAGGAAGTTTGTTAGAAGATCTACGAGCGATAAAATTCAAATGAGAAGATCTAAGGCAAAGATTAAGCGGTTAAACTTGATTATTAGAGTTCCAAGAAAATTTTCAAGTTACAAGGTAAAAGTTAAACGGTTTACCGAGCTGAGATTTGTGAAGAAGATGATCGAACATTTGAGCACAAATGATGGAAAACCTAAGCAAGGAGATTACGAGCAAAAGTTTGTCTATATAAGGGATGAGAGATAAATAGAGACGATGATGCTGGCGAGTTGAATTAAGAAGAAGAAGAAGAAGTTGAAGAACAAAATTACCAAGCAGAACAAAGAAGCATAAAGAGCAGAATCTACAGTCTAGAGCAGAGAGAAATGGAGTATGCGATGCCAGTATTCATGTCAGCATAAAGGATCTGACCGAAGCAAAGGTAGTTGCTATATTTACAGATCAAAGTTTTACTATTGCTTATTAGCATTTGTAACATAGAAAAATCTCTTAACCGAGTGGATTTAACAATCCTATTTGTAAATCATAGAAGTAGGTGACATTCCAAAAGAGTGTTTAAAGTCCTCTAACAAGGCCACTCATAACAGTGTGAAGATCTTAATAGATCTGAGGTAAATCCCTTAATAGGCTCACATCTAGCAAATGTGTTAGTAATCTTTAACAGGATAAGTTCTTAATCGAGCGTACTTCAAAAGGGTACATTTTTTATTGTGGGTCACAATCCCCACAAAGGTTTTTCCCATATTGGGTTTCCTCGTTAAATCTGGTGTTAACTGAGTTTGAATGATTGATTTGCATATTATGAGATGTATGGTTGTTTAAGTTATTAAGTTATTTGGTGAGTCAGTTATTACAGTATTCAATTCTACCGAATCAGTGAGCTAAGTTTTAAGTATTTAAGCTTGATTTTGTCTGATTCACCCCCCTTCTCAGTGGACCAACAAACACGTGATTTCTATTATCCTTTATTTGATCGGGAATTTTGGCCTACATCTTTCTTCTAACTCCAAACTCATCGATGAGATTTGCTCAATAGTCAGTCCTCTATATCAATCTTATGTGTGCACTTCTTTCCTTTAGCTATAAGAATCTTTCAAAATGGACCAAAATAATTTCTAGCCTTGTATTTTCTAAGCTAATAAAACTACAACTCTATGTTAGTTGCTTTCTCTATTGATCTAGTGGGGTACATCTATAACATTTTCCCAAGTGTAATAGGAAAAGTTACACCTTGCGTATGTTTTTCCTTCTGAATGTGATCAAACTCAAACAACTGCCTTACTACCTCAAACAATATTAATTTGTTTGTTAGATACTTGGGAAGCTTATAAGGCTGAAAGGTACACATTATGAAATAAATTGCTTCCTTATCTATGATGCGTACTTCTCTATCAATGCCATTGCTTCCTTGGATAACCTCTTGTGTAACCCCCCTTGTCGTAAATGAGTGAGATGTGTAGAAAACATATCATTCACCCTCCCATATTGTCCCTTTTCATGCCACTGCAGTTGAGAATAACAATCATATACCTTAAGCTGAGCTTTCTTGTTTCCCACTTCATCTTTGCATATCAATCTTGTGTATTTGATATTCCTTGCCAACATATAAACTATATAGGAACTCATGTATAATGCCTTTTCTCTTTCCAAGTTTCTTAACTGGATGTCCAAGTTATCACTTATTATCTTTCCTTGATTTATCATTACTGACCCAACTGATACCTCCTCTATGAAGTAAAACATTCATGTTTCAAATATCGCTACTTAAGGAGTTCCCATGGTCCTGTTCAATAGGAATATCATGTCACCCTATTCTTTTTTGAAATTTGTACTTTTGAAATTTGAAATGATGATGCCTTGATTCAATGAACCACTCATTATTGATAAGGGTTATAAATGCGTTTGGCCTTTTTTCGAACATAGCTTGAGTTTCTTCCTTCATTCTAGTTTGCATCCCTTGATTGTTAGGGATTCCAAATGCTTTCCTTATTGCATCTCCGGTAAGGAATACAAGTACCACCCGTTGTGATGTCTTGATTGTCCTTTATTGAGGATCGTAATGTTTTGCACATTCAACCATTAGTTCTTTGCATTGTATTACTGGAGGAGAACTTGCTGCATGATATATTCCATTCTTCATCATGCTGACCCCCAACGAAGGCATTTGATTCTGGGTCCCATACATGCTCTGTTTGATATGTTCAGGTGTTCAAAGTTGGTATCCCCAACTTTTTTCCACTTAGAAGACATCTGAGACTCCAAATACTATCCCTTGAGCATCCTCTTCATTTGAATCTTCCTAGCATCTTGATCTTTGATTCAAATATGATCTTGTACGAAGCTTGAAGTCAATGATCTTAAAAATAATTTAAAATGTTAATTCTAAAATTTATTAAGTTCTGATTTTACTTGGGAATTTCAGACCTTTTAGATTTCTAAAATTAGAATATTACATTTGCAAAGCAAATTTTTGAAGTGGGATCTTTAAATTGCAAGATCTGAAAATTAAATTTAATAAGTTGTCGCCTCTAAAAATTGATTTTCAAACCCGAGCCAAGTCTGATTACAAATTCTAGAAATGCAAATGAATTCTGATATTGGCCTTTTGACTATGAATTTGACCCTCTTCTTCAAGTTGGGTGCATCCATTCTTATTGTAGGTGTTCAGTTTTTTGATATTTCTAAGGAAATTACTTAGGTCTCTACTCTAGTTCACACTTAATTGGGCATGATTATGAACTTAATCTCTCTAATTTCGAGGTTCGCAGCCCCTTTGACAAAGATCAAATCAAATTCCCGAGTTTATTGCCTGGATTTCACACATTTCAGATGTTAATAATCATTCACAATTGCCTCTCAATTTGCTTGTAATTCTTTATTTGCTCTTCACTTAGTCGATTGATCCTTGAACTCGTTTCAAAATGATTGAGTTTGATACTCTCTTATAGGCTTCTCATGAAGAGTCATCTCTCTTGAACCTACAAGACCGACCCTATGTCTTTTGTTTCATAATGTTGTCTCGAGCCAACTTTGCATTGGGTCCCCTTGCAATTTATTTTAGTTTTCCCTCACTTTTACAACAAACATTGCTCCAAGTGGAAAATTGACCAGCACGGGGACTTAATTAAATTCATTTTTCTTTGATTCCTTCCACCAAATGCAATGGTAGAAAATCGATGCCTATAGGGACATCTCGAGTCCTTGAATTTGTCCTTAAAAGAATAGGTTAGTCTTGCAAGTGGAAAATTGATGGGTATAGATAGAAAATAAATCCGATGGAGTTTAATCAATCTACACATGTTTTTCACTTGGTGGACATTCAATAGGGATAAGGACAATTCAACCCCTATTCGCTGTGAACTTGTCCCTATAAAATTTATTTTTTGTTGCACATTGTAGAGGTGGAAAATCAACCCTTATATGGACAAGTTCAACCTTTGCATATTTGATCATCAAGTGGAAATTCAGCCTCCATAGGGAGAAAGTGGAAAAATTGACCTCCATATAAACAAAGTAGTCCCTACATTTTTGTCCTTATAGGCACTTTGATTTTGGCTCTTAGTGGAAAATTGAGCCTCACAAGGACTTTCGAATTCCCAACTTGTGTCCCAACTTTTGATAAATATTTTGACATTTGAAGTGAATGTGGAAAATCGACCTTCATTAGGAATTTCTGGTTTTGACTTGATTGCTTAGTGAGAATTTAATTCCCATAAGGATTTTGTAGATTTTTTACTTCAATTTCATTCATTCCTTCCTCGTAAGAGTGGGAAATCAACCTCCATTAGGACTTTTTACATCAACTTGCAACATTCCATCATTTTTGTTCAAATTCAACGATAGAGTGGAAATTTAATACTCATGAGGACAAATTGACTCATCAAAGCACCTTGACACTTAGGAATATTTCCTTGGAATTCAACAAGCCTTTGCATTTTGACATTATTGACTTTATCTTGAGACTTATTTACGTTTACAATTTTGAGAGTTGAAAGCGCGATCACACCTCAAGGAAAAACTTAAGCTTTTGAGCTCAAAATTGACACTCAACTGCCAAAACCCTAAAAAATGCACACCACAAAAGCGAAAAGATGGGGGGTCCATATTTGTTATGGGGCAATGTGTGTAAAGGTTACAATTGTCACCACCATTACAAGATATTATATCTTAATAAACTCTTATAGTAATTCCCTTAATATAGATTAATATACTCATGGTAGCATCCCAATGACTCTATGTAGGCTCATGCATATGAAGCCTATGGACAAGACACAAAAGAAAGATTTGGTTGAGTATGTTGGCATGATGGTATTTTTGGAGGAGAAATGAAGAGCGGTCATGAGTGGATGCATAATTGGTTGTCATTAATGACAATGTATTCAATTATCATGATTGCAGTGATCGGTAAGAACTGTACATAATTGGTAAAAGGAAGTTCAACTATGTATGTTGATTGATGTTCATGAAGAACAATATTAGACACAAAATGTGGTAGCGGTCGAGTTAAGGAAAGTTTCTGGTGTTGCGATCATAGATATGGTTTGTATATGGTAAGTGGAATCCATGATTCCAATCGCAACAATTTATATCAAGTTATGAATAAATTATGTTTGGAGTGAGAAGACAATTTACCTATCTGAGTTGCATATTAATTTGAATAAGGCAGTAGATCTGAGGCCAACATATTAGTTCTAAATATTGGTAATACGTTTGAGGATGACATATTAGATGTTGTTGACGCTGATTTCGAGGAGGTTGGCTAATCTTTTGAGCCTACTATGGTGGAAAGTTCTAGGTCTTGTGTGACCTAATGACAGTCTATTTAAAGAGCACTAAATTGTTTAATTTAGGGTTGTGATCATATTTTCAGATTTGGCGATCACGAATTGAAGGAGAAGAGATCAGTTCAGTGTTAGGAAGGAAAGAAGCAGAAAGGATCTTATAGGCAATCAGTGCCATTCTACAGATTAACATATCTTGTTTTTCCCTGACAGTTGGAGCAGGTTAAACCCCTTAACCGGGTGAACTTTAACATGTTCTTATTTGTAAATCCTTTAATATGTTAACTTCTTTATTGAGGTTTGAAATCCTCTAGCGAGGTAGATCACAACTAATATTTTTGTACTCATAACAGGGTGAACCCTCATAAGGGTATTTGTAGCTCTTAATAGGACAAACTCATTTACTGCAGTGTTGGGCTTGTGGGTGTCATCCCCATCGTGGTTTTTTTCCCTCTTACAAGGGTTTCCACGATAAAATATCTATGTTATGTGTGTTGAGATTGTGGATGCTTTATATTGTTTACTTCTGTTATATGCTTTGTGGTTTGGAAGTTAATAGTGCAGTTATTCATCTTGGTGGTTGAATTTATTCATTACCTATTGTACTGATTCACCCCCCTCTCAGTCTTAAGATTTCCAACAATTGGTATTAGAGCTTTGGTCCTCTTGATATTAAGCTTAACTGCTTGAGGAAAAGATCCCTATAATTTAACATGGACAGATACAAGTATGAAAAGCAACTTGAGGATGCAAGAAAAGTTATCAATGAGCTGAAGGAAAAGATGAGGCACTCCCTTGCTAAGAGAAGAGAGCTTCCTGAGCAATTGAATGAAAGTCAAGACTACATTGAACAACTATCTGAAGGTAGTTTGTCTGAAGAATCTGAGGAAGCACTTGCAGATCTGATGGATAAAAATAGTGGACTCACAAGAGAAGTGGAAAATCTGAAGAGAGTTTGAAAGTGAGTCAGTCGGGATGGTTGAAGAACTGTTGGAAGAAGAGCTGCTGAGGATGCCAAGAAAATTGCTGAAAATGCCATAGTCTAAAGATGAAACCCTAACAGAGAAGTTGTAGCAACTATTTAGATCAGAGAAAGAGGTTTACATATTGCAAGAACACTTACATGACACAAATGGAGAAAAAGATGATATTGAAAGAGAGAATGAGAGAATAAGGAAAGAGAATGAAAATCTAAAAGAATAGTTGAAGGCTGCAAATGTTCTGCTGGATAAATTCAGAAAGAGTTATGCTAAACTTTATGAACAACTTAGAAGATAGAGGATGAATGAAGAGAAATAAGATTTAGGATTTTCAAACTTTGAAACTGGTGAATCATCTGGCACCAAGGACATCAATGCAGAAGGAAAATCAACACCCAAGGTGAGCAATAACACTCGCAAGAGAAGGTATAAACTGATATGTTTTAATTGTCATAAGGAAGGTCATACTGCTAATGTATGCTGGTTTAAACCTATTGGTCCAAATTTTAGACCCAAAGGTTCTATTGCTAGATCAGGAAATTCCTATGGCAGAACTGATAACTACAATGCTAGATCCAATGCATTTCATGAAGTTTGTTATTATTACAAGAAGTTTGGACATAGAGCTAATGAGTGCAGGACAAGAATCAACAACCAGTGGTCATATGATTACAACAGTTAGAAACCTATTAATCAAGGTAACCGATCAGATATTACCTGTTCTAATTGTCACAACTATGGACATGTGGCTGTGAATTGCAGATTAAGGTCAACTAGAGGCAATGCTTGACCCTGGAACCCAACATGTATGGTCTGTTATGTTTGTAACAAAGTTGGTCATCTTGCTAGATCATGCAGAGCAAGAAAGTATACCAGAGGTCAACCGGTGAACAATGATGAAAATGCTAAAGGGAAGGAAATTGTTAATGCTTATGAAGTCATAAATGATATGAAGAAGACATGGGTGAGGAAAGGAGAATTGAATTGTCCAGAGTTGACTGAGAACTCCGCAAGTTTAGGAAATGTGGAGAATCGATCGATGAACTAAGCACATTATTTTCTTACGGGGAGCACTTATAGTCAAATCATTTACCAATCCCCTAAATTCATGAGCGGTAAGATTCATATGCATTTTGAGATGTTTATTTGTGAGTTAATGATGGTTAGTGAAGATAAAATGTTTTTGTGCATGCGTATAACGATTATTTTTCTTTTCATCGTTGTGGTCGGTGGAAAGCGTCTTTTGACCATTATGTTTAACGACTACATTCACAAACATTATAAAGATGAGAAAGTAAACTCATTTATCACTTTATCTTCTAACGAAGTTTACTGAAGATCATTTTTTACATTCCATAGCAAGAGTTATTTGTGTTTTTGGACTAAGATTTCGAGCAGGAAATTCAATCGGTTGTCGAAGGACACTAATCGATGAAGTCGAGGTTATCACTTGTGTTGCAAAGATCTTTATTGGAATTGTTGTTGTTGTTAATTGTTGACATTATGGATACTCCAGTTTTGGTCGACATCATTAATGAGCCAAGACCTGTATTCAAGTTACACCCGATGAAAGCAAATGAGAATGATCCATTGGGTGCCCTATCTTCGATACCCTATGGTGTATTGTTGACAAAAGACATTCTTTCTTTCATCCACTGCAATACCCTATGGTGTATTGTTGACAAAAGACATTCTTTCTTTCATCCACTACAAGCTGGAAGAACTTGGAGTTGACGATATCTACAATGCGTTTCTTAAACTATGTAATGACCAAAGATTAAAGGAGGAGCATATGCATCTGATGAACAAAAGTTTCACTTATGCATCTGTGATACTTGATGATTTTCATCCATAATGGATAAGATATGTATTGAACAGAGTCCATGATTAATTCATTTGGATGGACAAGCCACACAAGATTACAAAAGAGTTAATCAACAGAGTTACTAGATTTTGTGCGACCGGTGAGGCACCAAATCTACGAACTATTGCTGCAAATTTGGTTACTCGCTTGACCAAATCCAAACAAGATCACCGAGCCATGACTATCAAGGATATAGTAGATAAGGAAGTGAAATTTTCTTCAATGGTGATAGGATACAAAGTATATCAATCTAGTCGGTTGAAGAATGTACCTGGTGGAGCTATTCATGCTGCATACGAAATGGTAAAGGAAGATGCAAAATATGATCTTTGTGAGATGTTGAGGATTCAATTCTTTGTGAACATGGTGAAGATCAAGAAAGATAAGAAGCAATCATTCAAATATGGATCACTCCTGGTATGTATGTTCTTTTACCTGTAGAATCATTTTCTTGTAATAGGTTCTATTACATGGTCAGAGGATAGACCGGTAGTAATGCATATTAAGCAATGCATTAGGACTTTAGGAAATGATTTTAATAAGGTTATGTGTGGAGATTTTCAAGGGAAAATGCATTTAAGAGAGAATCCCAATTGATATTGTTGAAAAGTATAAAGATGACATCTATTTTCTAGTAAATACATATACGTGTATGTTGCACGCAATGCAACCTAGGACATTTTGGATAGTAGCTATGGGTTATGAAGTTGATAGTGATTTAGTCACTATTCATATTGATGTTCTATTGTAAAAAACAATTGATACTTCAACACCTAGGTTTGGAACCTATGAAGAGTCATCATTGAAAATTCATAGTGAATTGAGAGCACCAATAAGCCAAAGAAAGATTAGGAAACAAGTTGACAATCTAGCCAAATTGAGTGGCATAACACCAGAAATGATGATAAAAATTAGAAATAAAATGGAGAGTAAGGAGATAGACACATCTGCTACTATAGGAGTCAAGGATACTAAAGTTGAAGTTGAAGAGATTACACCTCAGAGAGTCACTAGGAGTTCAGTACTGAAACAAACTAAATATACTTCTACTTCTATTATGACTAAATCGGAAAAGGAATCACCTGAGGCTATTTAGAAAACTTACAGAAGAAAGAAAACAATGGCATCAGGCTATAAAGAGTCAAAGGGTAAGAAAGGAGGTAAGGAAAAGGATGAATAAGAAGAAGTTGAAACTTAGTTTGAGAAAGAAAAAAAGGAATTGAGAGCTAGTGGTAAGAAGTTTACTATAGTAGGAAAGCCTACTGAGAAAACCGATAATATTGACAATACTGTTATTCTTGATAGCGTTGTTAAAGATATTGAGGATTATGGAAGAATGACATAAGTGTGGACTCACTTTGATAAATTTGACAGTGAAGAGAAAAGAAAGATAGAAGAGGCAGTTGTTGAAAGTATACATACTTTTTGCGAAACACCAAGTGAACTATTCAAGGCTATACCTAAAACTGTACAAGGCAGTTGACAAAAGATGGAGATAAGACTTGAAGATTGATGGAGTAATGATGGAACAATAAATTACACTTGTGCAACCTGAATTAACTACATAAGAGGTAAATTTGATGGTTGAAGCAATGAGAGGAGAATTTAAGACAAGGAACATAGTTACAAGAATTCTGATTGGTGAAACATAATCGGTAAGAGATGAGACAATGGATTCATGGATAAAGTTGGTAAAGTATGAGACTGCAACTAAAGTCAAAATTGTAGAAGAGAAAGAAAAATCACAAGAGACATCAAATGAAGAGATTAATGAGGTCATAGATAATAGCATCTCTGATATCCCAAAGAAGGTATAAAATATTGATACTCAAACTGATATTGAAGCACCCGAAGAGCAGATTGCTGTGGAAGTGACAAAACAGAAAGGTGAAGGTCATAATAATGATGATGATATACTTTCAGTGAAGAGGAAGCTAGATCTAACTGGTGAAGGTAACACATTGAAGAAGAGAAAAACAAATAAGTCAACTAGTTCTGAGGAAGAAGATGAAGGAGAACCTAAAGATGAATAAATGCAAACAACTATTGATATTACTCAGATGAGTCCTAAGGAGCTACGGAAAATGTCTGATAAGCTTAAGGAGAAAGAAGAAAGCGACAAATTGAAGGGAAATAAAAATAAGGTAAGAATACGGAAAGGGGCCAGAAACATCATTATGAATTTAGTACCTAATGTGGGATATGAAAAACAAGATAATCCAATTGATCAACTGGGTATATTGGTCAAGGCTATTTCTGATCAAGTACCTGACATGGAGAATGCACCAATGAAGTTGGCTATGAAATAATATGAGAAGATACAAGATGATAAGTTGAGAGATTATTTCAGTAGATACAATCACTTATACTTCAAGTGAATAAAGTGAAGGAAATCCTACAGGAGAAAGGATAGATAATGGTAAAAGTTTCCAATTTTACAAATTTTACAAAAGACCTGGAGAATGAGAGATGATGCTCAACTGGAGCTTAATGCTTTGATTGAAGATTTTGATCCCATTAATAGTTCAACATCAGAATACAGTGTAAGGTCAAACTGATTACTCACACAGTGAGGTAGTTGCAAACTAAACATAATAAACAAATTATTACACTTATGGAGATGCAGACATATTTGGCCCCCACTATAGATGTTATGCAAAAGCATGTGAGAAATGTAGAAAACACACTTAGTCTACCAACGGTGAGTACTTTGAGTGATTTGGAATGATTAACATCGGTAATTCATGGGCAAATTTTGTTTATGGAGCGCTTACAAGAGTCATCGGAGAAGACATTGGAGACTGCAAAGACAAACTTTAAGGATGTCTTTGACAGAATGTAACTTTGATATATGATTCTTCGTCATTGTTGACAAAAAGGGGGAGAATGAGAAGAGAAAGAGAATGAGTAAAAGAGAGGATGTATAGAGAAAGGGGGAGTATAAGTTATACAAAGTTATGCAAATCAAAAGTTTATTCCATCAATGCCAAAGGGGGAGATTGTTGACATTATTGTAGTTTTGGAGGAGAAATGAAGAGCGATCATGAGTGGATGCATAATTGGTTATCATTTATGGCAACGTATTCAGTTATCATGATTGCAGTGATCGATAAGAACTGTACATGATCGGTAAAGGGAAGTTCAACTATGTATGTTGACTGGTGTTCAGGAAGAACAATATTAGACACAGAATGCGACAACGGTCGATTTAAGGAAAGATTCTAGTGTTGCAATCATAGATATGGTTTGTATATGGTAAGTGGAATCCATGATTCCAATCACAACAGTTTATATCAAGTTATGAATAAATTATGTTTTGAGTGAGAAGACAGTTTACCTATCTTATCATCAATTAGAGTTTCATACTAATTTGAATAAGGTGGTAGATTTGAGGCTGACATATTAGTTCTAAATATTGGTAATACATTTGAGGATGACATATTGGATGTTGTTGACATTGATTTTGAGGAGGTTGGTTAATATTTTGAGTAGACTGTGGTGGAAAGTTCTAGGTCTTGTGTGCCCTAATGATAGTCTATTCAAAGAGCACTAAATCATTTGATTTAGGGTTGCGATCATATTTTCAGATTGGGTGATCATGAATTGAAGGAGGAGATAAGTTCAATGTCAGGGAGGAAAGGAGCATAAAGGATCTGATAGGGAATCAATGCCATTCTACAGATTAACATATCTTGTTGTTCCCTAACAATTGGAGCAGGTTAAATCCCTTAATCGGGTGAACTTTAACAAGTTCTTATTAGTAAATCATTTAATGGGGTAACTTCTTTTTTGAGGTTTGAAATCCTCTAGCGAGGTAGATCATAGATGATGTTTTTGTACTCTTAACAATGTACTAATCACTTCTAACAGGGTGAAACCTCAGAAAGGGTATTTGTAGCTCCCAGTAGGGCAAACTCATTTACTGCAGTGTTGGGCTTGTGGGTGTCATCCCCACCATGGTTTTTTTCCCTCTTACAAGGGTTTCCACGGTAAAATATCTGTGTTATGTGTGTTGAGATTGTGGATGCTTTATATTTTTTACTATTATTTGTTTACTTTAGTTATATACTTTGTGGTTTGGAAGTTAATGGTGCAGTTATTCATCTCGGTGGTTAAATTTGTTCATTACCTGTTTGTACTGATTCACCTCGCCCTCTCAGTCATAAGATTTCTAACAGAGTATGGATCAAGTATACATAAGAAGCAACAAATTATGGTCTACAAATGACTCGACTTCAAATTGCTATTGGTTATGAGGTATGTTACAACAAGTTTATGAGATGGGAATGGTAGGGAATGGGAAGTCCTTATTTTTAGATGGATATTTTGGGATGCCAAATAGAAGAAAGGAAGCAAGGTATGTGGAAACACTTCCTACACATATCCAAGGAGAGGAGATAATGTAAGGAGAGTGGAATGCATTTTTTAAACCCTTTAATAGTTATAGAGAATTTATACAACATAAACATAAGTAAATAATATCATAAAACCAATATATGTGGGGAAAAACCTTTCAAGAGAAAAACACAACTTCAAAGCACAATCCACTATACAAATTTGTAAACAAAAGTAATAATACACTTGCAGAGTTACTCTTTTAGGAGTTCAACATTTGAAAATTTTGGAGCAATCTCGACAACATAATGGGGCTTGAAAATCAACCTATTAAAGCCTACAATATCTTAGCTTCTGGGAATATTCCAGTGGAGGGAATAAGGCATGTGCATCCAAATACACATCACATACTTTTCTAAACTTTTAACATGCAAAAGAATACATGTACACTATTCCCTTACAACGCTCATGTTTGTCATAACATTGTTGAACATGCCGAATAACTGAGAGTGGGGGTGGGGGGTGCGGTGGGGTGAATCTGTTATTCCCACACAACTTAAAAAACTTTAGCTTGGTTGGTAAACTCACAAACAACAATAACAACTTCTGATCTATTAGTTAAGCACATTAAGCATTCACAATAGATGTAAACATGAAAGCACAAAAATAGTGACACAAAGAACACCAAGACTTACATGGAAACCAAAACTGGGAAAAAGCACGAAGAAGCTAATTCTCATGAAATGAACACCTGTTAGGGTGACACTAGTTATGGTGATTTTACAAAGGCTCACTGTTAGTTTTTCTCACTGCAAGTTTTCTCACTGGAGGTTGGCTCACTGTCGGTCGACTCACTGCCTGTTGGGGGTAACTACCCTTATACAATTGAGATATCAAAATCCATACAACAAAACATGAACTGATAGAATTACATCTAAATATGCAGTTCAAAAATTAAGATATGTACTATAACCACTAGTAGATCCATATGATGAACTCTTCTCTATATGCAACTATCTGATCCATTGTTATTAGTATGTAAGCCTCTGCCTCAAATATTTCTTCTCACATACATCACCGCCACAAATTCACACTATGCTTCACACACACACCCTATACTACATGAATACAAAAAGGTTTCCTTTATTTATATAGGTATCCTCTTATACATCTGTCGAAACATATCAAATGTGTGTGATGGCCCCAAAGGAAAAGATATTCCAATTACATTTAATGCACAACATTGATCCTAAATATTGGACACAGTTAAGAACATTTATCCACATGCTACTGTTATACACCAACTTTGCACCCTATTAAGCGCTTGAGCCTAATGATCTGGTATAACATGGTAATCACTTCCAGGTTGTGGGACCTATGCTAACTGAAGTGAAACCTCTAGATTCTAGGCCGGTCCCTCTTGGATAATCACCTATTTTATGCTCTTTTAAACATGAAAAGTAAACTTGGGAGGAAAAGAAAAGAAGGAGAATTGAAAGGGAAATAAATAAAATTTTAACCTACAAGGTGATGCACTGAAAGTGACATGAATCACAATATAATGACCAAGAACTAGCATGAAATTCTTGAATTAAGACATGTATAACTTCCTAGATAGCTTTGCAAAAAGTGTTTCATAGAGAGGTCTAAAATGAAAAGAGGCTATTCAAGGAAAGAAAGGATTTCACAAACAATAACATATCCAAGGAGATAGACACACTATGACCTGCAAACAAACATCCACTCCAATAAATAGGCACAAGAATGAGACAAAGATAACAAGGGATGAACACAATTCACAAGATTAGCCTTATCAAATCATCCACAATAGTACACAAAGATGTAGAAAAGAAATACAAACTTGGAATAACTCACAACTTCTTCAATACTCAGCCAGTATATTGTGCTTCAGAAAGAATCCCAAAACACATGAGAACCTAAGGGTACCACAGAAAGTCCTGCATAAGCCTTGGAAGACTGAGAATTACAAACATATGAAAAGTTTTAGGATAGAGAAAATGTCACAGAAAACTTCTTACATAATTCGAACCAATCTATAAAAGATAAAAAAACTACTTATATACAAGCTTCCCTAGCACACAGGCTTGGTAGTCAATCCATCTGATTAGATTAGGGTAGAATTAGGGTTACACTAGATATCCTTAAACAATTCAGAAGCCCTAAAAAAATCAAGTCTTCCATTAAATTCACTTAGGAAATATCTCAGACGGTTAGAGATAGTCATGAAGATATCTCCCATCATCATAAATTTGAGTAGAAAAGTTGACTGATCCATCTACTTTGTCTGTGACCTGGAACACGTCGCCACCGCCATTAAACTCTGAGAAGAAGATTTGAATATTTGAAAATAAGATCCAAGCAATCATAGGTGGCGTGGAATGTCTGTATCAATGGCTCAGAATAAGACTTGGTTTCTTGTTTAAAATATAGTCATAGATCTTTTCTTTATCTTTATCTTGTCTTTAAGCCCAGACCTGATTTAGACATGTGGCACCCTGTCGCATTTCCTTGAACATTATCAATATTCATCTTGGCCATTAAGTCATAACGCCCACTGTCAGATCTATCTGAACTTGCTTTATCTTTATCTTACCTTTGGCGCTGACTTCAACTCTGACTTGGACATGTGGCAACAGGGCGCATTGCCTCAATGGTCAAACAAATTCATCTTGTCGATCAAGGATTTACGCCTACCATTATATCTTTCTTAACTTACGACGCCTTCACTGCTTTGTAAACTCTAGACCCATCACGTCATCAGTGCTAGATGTCACCATGGCGCAATACCTCAATGGATAGATCTCGATTACTTTTACCCTATGGCTTTACGCCGTCCACACGATCAGATATGACTTGATCGGTCTTTAATTTACCTCTGATTCATTCCAAGATCACGTGACTGAGCATATCTTGCAACCTCCAAGTCTTTGGCCTAACCGTGGTTTAATTCAGAGATCTAGCGCACACCCACCGATTAGAACCTGATCATGAACACACGTCTACATCTAAGTCTTTATCTTTGAATCGCCGAATATAACTCAACTAGAGCTTGATCTTGACTTGGGTTTATCTGGAGATCAGGAGATAAAGGGATCGCTGAATCTCTAAATAATTTCACTAACCCTTGGTCTACTCCGAGATCTAGTGCCATCCGTAAGATTAAAATATGATCGATGACCTGTGCGTGATCTCTAAAACTTAGTTAACTCGACCATTTCCTTTCGAGATCTAGCACCGGCCCTCCGATTTGAACATGAATAGAACCTGATCAACGACCTACGCTTGATCTCTAGATCAAAAGGGCATATTCTCTTTCATTTCGAGATTAAGAGATAGACAAGGAGGTTAAAGCACACATGGAAAAAGATACACTTAAGTCATTTGAAAAAGTAACATGAAATTATAACAAGTCACGTAAGAGCTAGGGCTTTAACATGAATTGATCAAAGACTTAGGGTTTCTAGACCTAGAAAGAACAAGGACTCTGGACCAGGCCTGAAAATATGGAGAACAATGACAAAGACTAGGAACATGAACAAAAACCATACAAGTTGGGCTATACCCTTGTGGGAGCCATATTTACTCCACTTGTAGCCAAATTTTGATAGAATGGGAAATTTCAGTAACATTTTTGGTAATTTCTACAGGATGTCAGCCTACTAGACACATAAAACCAGTGATCTTATGACATTCCATCGAGCAAGGAGTCTGTATAAGCACAAAAAGAGACATCTGAGAAGCAGGAGGAAAGAAACCGGGAGGAGGAAACAACAAACTAAAAAAAAGGAAAAGAGCTATATACAAGAAGAAAGAACTAACCACGGACAAACACTTTGAGGAAAGCAGGAAAACTGAAACTAAGAAAACAAAACCAAAAGCAACAAAAATCAATTACAAGGTAGGACAAACCTCAAAACAAGGCTTGAGGTGAAATTCATTTATAGAAATTGGCAAGATTTCTCCTTCAAGAGTTGAGAGCTGAAAAGCATTATGCTCTTTGCATTCTGTGATCACAAATGGGCCCCAAAATGAATCAAAATTTGTGTGTCTGCCAGACCTAGATTTGTGTTCATCCCACTTGAGGACTATATCCCCGATATTGAAGCTTTTTGATCTGGCTCTCTTGTCAAAGCCCTTCTTGGTTTTCATTTGCTGAAACTCCATGGTCTACATAGCTTTATCTCTACCTTCTTCCAACTCCATAAGCTGAGTATAACATACCTGCAAGGGGTCTCCTTCAAAGAGGACAAGTTCAGTAGCAAGGTCTAGAGCTGGTAACTCAGTTGAGATGGACAATTTAGCCTCTTTTCCATAGACTAGCATATAAGGAGGATTCCCTATGATCTTTTTTGGAGTGATCCTGTCTAACCATAAGGCAGACTTCAACTTGGAATGCCAATCACTTTGATTTTCTTGCAAAGCCTTTTTAATAATCCAGATCAGATTCTTATTAGTAGACTCTGCTAAACCATTACCCTGGGGGTAATAATTGGAACTAGTATTGAGGAAAATACCATGCCTAGTTGCCCATTCCATGACTCTCAAACCTATGAAGGCAAGTGCATTATCTGATATAATAGAGTCCGAAGTCCCAAACCTATGGATTATGTTATCATAAAAGTTCAGGACAACACTCTCATTAGCTTCCTTCAATGCCAACGAGTGAAATAATCAGTTGCAGTGATTATCCACTTGTGGCCTGCACTAGATGGGGGGTTAGTTAGACCTATGAAGTCAATGCCCCATTTCACAAAGGTTGGTCTGTCCTAATTGGTTGGAGGGGTAGAGATGAAAGCCTCTCCTTTCCTGCAAACAAAGTTGATTTCATGCATTTCTTACATGATCATGACTATCCTTAAAGATGGATGGACAATAATATCCAGCCCTCATGATCTTGAAAGTAGTAGTCCTAGGAGAAAAATGACCTCCAAAAGGTCCATCATGGAATTCATGTAGGACATCTGCTATTTTTTTTGAATCAATGCATCTGAGGAGAACCCCATTGGGATATTTTATAAAAAGAACCTCATTAATCAACACAAAAGGGATAGATTGCAATCTGTAATACCTTCTCTTTACTGAATCTAAGTTTGTAGGGCACTCACGTGTCTTCAAAAAATGGACCATGCTTGACAACCAACCTGTTGCCTTGGCATGATCTTCTGCTGAATGCACAACTAAGGATGCATTCACTTGTTCTTGTTCCTTTGGAGCCTCATCTTCTGTCAATTGGTCGCAAAGACCCCTTCCTCTGACTAGCTTGGTAACTTGAATGTCTATATCATACTCCATAACTTTGGTTATCCAACCATCTCTCTTTTCATTCAAGTCCTTGGAAAGTAGGAACTCTTTGAAACTCGGATGAGTGACCCTTAAATGTACCTTACTATGGGCTAGTTAAAGTCTATACCTTTTAAAGCTCTTTACCACAACAAGTACATGTTTTTCTACAAAAGAGTATCTTTGTTCATACTCTTCCGAACCTTTGCTAAAGAAAGCAATAGGTTGCTCCAATCCTTATGGGTTTTGTTGAGTCAACATTGCAGAGATAGCATCATAGCCTCCATAGGCATAAAGAATAAATTCTTTGCTAAAATTAGGATTTAGTAAGGCATGAGCCTCTGTCAAAGCCTCTTTAATGGCTTGAAAACTATATTTTCCTTCCTTGCTCCAACTAAAAACTGCATTCTTCTTCAACATGGCTGTCAAAGGCTTCAAGAGATCTGTAATATTGGGAAAGAAACACCTGAAAAAATTAATCCTACCAATGAAGGATTGAAGACCCTTCTTGTGAGGTGGTAGGGCGAGTTCTGGAATGACTGCAATCCTTTCAGGGTCTATTGCGATACCTTTCTTGGACACAATATATCCCAATAGCTTCCCTTCATGGACTGCAAATACACTTTTTGTTTGATTGAGGGAGATCCCAAATGCCCTACATATTTCAAATATTTTCCTCAGATGTTTGATGTGGTCTACTGCATGCTTTGAATAGACAGTGATGTCATCAAGGTAGACCAACACAAACTTGTACATGAGGCTCTTGAAGGCCATATCCATAGCCTTTTGAAAAGTGGCACCTGAATTTGACAAACCAAAAGACATCTTTTGAGAGGCCATGGTTCCCCATTTGGTTGTAAATGCAGTCTTGAATTGATCCTCTTTATTAACCAGGATCTGATTGTACCTTGAATAGCCATCTAGCAATGAGAAGCGTTCAGAGCTAGAGACACACTGCAGGATCTGTTCCATGGATGGTAATGAGTGGTGATCTTTCAGGGATGCCCTATTTAGGTCCCTAAAGTCAGCACATAACCTCAGTTCCCCATTATTTTTTCTAACAGGAACCGGATTGGATACCCAACTAGTATGTTTGATGAGATAGATGATACCACTCTCTATTAGCTTAAGGACCTCCTTATGCATGAGTGGCTCTAGTTTGGGATTGACAGGCCTCTACTTTTGCCTGACTGGTTTGGCACTAGGTTCTAGCACTATGGTATGCTGAGCAAGTGCTGGATCAAAGCCTTTGAGGTCTTCATACAACCAAGGAAAGACATCACTGAATTCTTGGAATAATTGAGTGTAAGCTTTCTTTTCTGAATCGGTGCTTACCTTTCCAAACTTTAAGCTCTTGCTGGGCTCATGCTCTAAGCCAGTGTAATGTTCTTGCTAGAATACCAAGCTAGTCTTATTCCTTTTGTCTTGGTCATATTTATTGAAGATGGACTCTAAGGTTACAAGGCCCTTGGGCAGCTTATTAGATTTGAGTTTTACCACATGGTCATTATAATTCTGCATCAACCTACCTTGGTTGTGCTATGAAAAAACATCTTCATCGAACCAGAATTGCAGAATCTGTTCATCATTTTCAAACACCTTCCAATTAACATCATTATCAGGGATGGAAAGCCTGACAATAATCTTGACATGCTGTTGATCCTTTCCCACTGAAATGTTATTGGGAATCTCAAATTGGGATCCAACAACGGCTAACTTGTCTGCATTCTGATTTAGTTTTATAGGGATAACAATGATATTGAAAGCATGAAAATCCTCTATTGCATCCCAAACTCTATGCTTGTAGGCTTTCAAAGTATCATTTTTGGTAGAACTTATCCCTCTTACTTGGATCACAACCAATTCACTGTCACCATATACCTTTAAGTCTCTGATACCTCTCCTTGTTTCCTAGTCCAACCCATTCACTAAACTTTCGTATTCAATAGTATTTCTTGTACAAGAAAAGCTGAATCGAAAAGATGTATAATATCTCTCTCCTTTTGGAGAGACTAGCATTGCACCACCACCAGAGCCATGTCTGCTTCTAGCACCATCAAAGAATAGTTCCCAATTTTCATTGCTCTATTCTTCTGATGCTTCAGTGTTTGCCTTGAAAATATTTGGCACTGTGAGACCATCTTCTTGTATCATGTAATTTCTCAAACCAACATCCCATACGACATTAGCCTGAGCCTCTAAAGTCTTTTTTGATCCCCATTCATCTAGATAGATATCTAGAATGCTCTCTATCTTGGTATTTGTTTCCTTAATGATTGGAAAATCATTGCTGTCGAGTGCAAGACAACTTACATTGAAGGCATTGGGCACATAAGACTCTATATGATAAACTGATAATGAATTAGACTTGATAGTGACCTTGGTTCCATATCTGGTATGGCAAAGAATATGAGACCAGTCAAAAGAAAGATAGCCTCCTATCTTAGCTGTGAAATCTCTTGACAAACATATGGCAAAAAGTGTAGGGAGGTCTATGATGTAGATGTCAAGTAGAGAAAAATTGGGGCTTGCATGAAGGATCAAGCTTGTATCCTTGGCCACACCTACTGTGTCCACTGATGAACCATCAAGTTGTGTTACCTTCTTTTCGAATGGTTCATATTTGATTCCTAATTGGTCAGCTATCTTCTTGGACATGACTGAACTAGTAGCCCCACTATCTACCATATAATTATGTACTAGAGAATCTCCAATAATTAATGATACATAAAAGGGAGGTGGTTTTAAGTTCCTACCTTGAATGACATCTGCTTTGGTTTTGCTGCTTGGAATTTTCTTCTCTTGATCAATGTTGACCAATACTGGCTTAAATACATCATTTGTGGGACTTTGAGGGATTTCCTCTTCAAACATTGCCTTCTTCAATATTTCAAGTTATCCGAGAATGGCTAAGGAGTCCCACATGGACATAGTCACATTCATCCTCTTCATATTGTCCACAATATTGAAAGGCACTGCTATGTGTACTCTTTGATGTTCTTTCACCATTGTGAGCTCAACCTCCTTGGGAGATTGACTCTCCTTGACTGGCATGGTGGGAGGCTTCTTTAGTATGGAAGGAAAATATGGATGCGATGACTCTGTAGATGTCACAACTTTCCTTCCATCCTCTGTCATCTCCATATCTTGGGCTCTTCTCTTGGACCGAGTATTGGCTGCAATTGAAGATTCACCGTTTAATCCATTAAAATATTCCTCTTGCCAATGAAAGAGAGCAGTCTCATCAGACTGTTCATATTGTTGTGGTATTGACCCACTAGGAGATGCCTCTAATTGGGTGTATGAGGCATTTTGTGCCACGAGTGCTTGATTTATCAACCCATTCGAACATGTAGTTTGATTTTTTGGTTGGTTACAAGGATAGCTCCATTCAATCTCTGAGGCAAGATTATTTTGACTTGGAACCATATCTCTGACTATATTTGCAAAGTTGAGAGGTGATGGGTTGTAAGGCTGCAATGGATTTTGATTATAGTTCTACCTTTGACCCCGATTCCCCTGATATGGTGGTCTATTTTGCTCATAGGATTGTCCTTGATTATTTGATACTCCTGATTAGGATTTAGATTTGGTTGTTGAAAGGGTGGCCTATCCTCCCGATTCTTATTTTTTATATTGTTCAACTCTTTGATCATGGTTTGTAAAAATATTTTCATTTCTTGTTGACTATTTTGTAATAATCTATTTATCACTTACTGATCACTTCTCATTTCTTGCAGTTCTTGGGAAAAACCTGCTCTTGATTCCTCAATGCTAGAACTAGCTTGAGGTGCTATGCCAATAGGTAAAGGGGTGAATGGAGGGATATTCAGAGGCATATTGGGATGAATATCAGGGTAGAGAGGCATGGGTGGCCTTGGGCCTAACTTGCCAGATTGAATTAGACAATTTTTTGCCTTAACAACTATATCAAAAGCTTGGGGCAGTGAGGTACCTCCCAAAGATTGGATCATGACAGATATATCACTATTTAGAGTTTTCAAATAATATAGAAAAATATAATCCACTAAGGGCCTTACAAAAATAGGAATCCTATTCCATATCTTAAGGAATTTGTTGTTGAAATCTGTCATATGTTCCTAAGGGACTCTTTTGATAGTAGTGAGTTTCTCAACCATGGACAAATGATCTGAATTATCTTCAAAATATCTATTAAGGGAGTCTCCAAGTCTGTCCCATGAATCTATGGAGCCAACTTCTAAAGTTCTAAACCACTCCAAGGCCTTACCTTTGAAGGAGGCTGCCAACAACTTGGTGGCTACATATTCCTCAGTGACATGGTATATATTACAGATGGTAGCCACATCTGTGACGTGTTCACAAGCTGTTGTATGAATTTCACCTATGAAGTCAGGTAGAATTTTTAGTTCTTCTAAGGGCACATCATGATGTTGAGAGAAATTCAATGGGATACCTTGATTAAAGGGCACAAATGCAAACCGTCTTGCCATTGTAGGAGCTATAACTTGTTGAATAACAACTGTATGGGTCGCACTTGAACCAGTGAGTGAAGTCAAATCCACTAACAAATCTCTATTTAGAGACCTCCCTCGTCTTCTTGAATAAACTAGCAAGGGTTTTTCCTCTGAAATAGGGGGTGTAGACTGTACTCTCCTTGTAGGGAATGTTCTTTGAGATGATCTCCCTTTTCTTCTTGTTGGAGGCAGCTACAAAAACTCAGAAGGATTTGAACTCCTTGTTTCTATCCTTCTCATAAACTTGAATAGGACCAGATCTTCTTGTTCTTAATACCAATGGAGTCGCCATATATGCCTTAAAGAGAAACCTCTTTAGTCCTGTACTATGTAGTCAACATAGCTTAAAAATGAAACTTCTTTTTGGGGTCCCATCGGGCGTGCCAAAATTATTATACACCAAATTTGCACACTATTAAGCGCTTGAGCCTAATGATCTGGTATAATATGGGAATTACTTCTAGGTTGTGGGACCTATGCTAACTGAAGTGAAACCTCCAGATTCTAGGCCCGTTCCTCTCGGATAATCACCTATTTTTTTCTTTTTAAAACATGAAAAGTAAACTTGGGAGGAAAAGGGAAGAAGGAAAACTGAAAGGGAAATAAAGAAAATTTTAACCTCCAAGGTGATGCACCGAAAGTGACATGAATCACAATATAATGACGAAGAACTAGGATGAAATTCCTCAATTAAGATAAGTATAACTTCCTAGATAGGTCTGCAAAAATTGTTTCATAGAGAGATCTGAAATGAAAAGAGGCTATTCAAGGAAAGAGAATATTTCACAAACAATATTATATCCAAGGAGATAGACAAAGACTATGACTTGCAAACAAACATGCACTCCAAAAAATAGGCATAGGAATGAGACAAATATTACAAGGGATGAAAAAAATCCACAAGATTAACCTTATCAAATCATCCACAATAGTACACAAAGATGTAGAAAAGAAAGAAAAACTTGGAATAACTCACAAATTATTCAATACTCAGCCAATATATTATTCTTTAGAAAGAATCCCAAAACACATGAGAACCTGAGGGTAGGAAAAATACCACAGAAATTCTTGCACAAGCCTTGGAAGACTAAGAATTACAGACACATGAAAATTTTGAGGATAGAGAAAATGTCACATAAAGCTTCTTACATAATCCAAACGTATCTACAAAAGATAAAAAAATACTTATATATAAGCTCCCCCAGCACACAGGTTTGGGAGTCAATCCATTTGATCAGATTAGGGTAGAATTAGGGTTACAATAGATATCTTTAAACAATTCAGAAACCCTAAAATAATCAAGTTTGCCACTAAATGCACTTAGGAAATATCTCAAACGATCAGATATAGTCACGAAGATATCTCCCATCACCATAAATTCAAGCAGAAAATTCAGCTGATCCATCTACTTTGTCTGTGACCTGGAACACGTCACCACCACCATGAAACTCTGAGAAGCAGATTTGAATATTTGAAAATCAGATCCAAACAGACCTAGGTGGCACAAAATGACTGTATCAATGACTCAGAATAAGACTCAGTTTCCTTTTTAAAACATAGCCGTAGATCTTTTCTTTATTTTATCTTGTCTTTAAGCCCAGACCTGATTTAGACACGTGGCGCCCTGTCACATTGCCTTGAACATTATCAATCTTCATCTTGGCCATTAAGTCATAGCGCCCACCATCAGATTTATTGGAAATTGCTTTATCTTTATCTTTATCTTACCTTTGACGATGACTTCAACTCTGACTTGGACATGTGTCAACAAGGCGCATTGCCTCAATGGTCAAACAACTTCATCTTGGAAATCAAGGCTTTACACCTACCGTTAGATCTTTCTTAACTTACGACGCCTTTACTGCTCTGTAAACCCAAGACCCATGATGTCATCAGTGCCAGATGTCGCCATGGCACAATGTGTTAATGGTTAGATCTTGATTACTTTTACCCTAAGGCTTTATGCTGTCCACACGATCAGATACAACTTGATCTGTCTTTACTTTACCTTTGATTCATTCTGAGATCACTCGAATAAGCATATCTCACAACCTCCAAGTCTTTGGCCTAACCATGGTTTAATTCAGATATCTAGCACACACCCACCGATTGGGACATGATCATGAACACGTGTCTACATGTGAGTCTTTATCTCTAAATCGCCGAATATAACTTAACTAGAGCTTGATCTTGACTCAGGTTTATCTGGAGATAAGGAGATAAAGGGATCTCTGAATCTTTGAATGACTTCACTAACCCTTGGTCTACTCTGAGATCTAGCGCCATCCGTAAGATTAAAACATGATTGACGACCTGCGAGTGATCTACAAAACTTAGTTAACTCAACCATTTCATTTCGAGATCTAGCGCTGGCCCTTTGATTTGAACATGAAAAGATACTGATCAATGACCTGTGCTTGATCTCCAGATCAAAAGGGCAGTTTCTCTTTCATTTCAAGATTAAGAGATAGACAAGGAGGTTAAAGTGCACATGGAAAAAGAGACACTTAAGTCATTTGAAAAAGTAACATTAAATTAGAACAAGTCACGTAAGAGCCAGGGATTTAACATGAATTGCTCAAAGACTTAGGGTTTCTAGACCCAGAAAGAATAAGGACTCTGGACCAGGCCTGAAAAATATGGAGAACAATGACAATTATCAAGAACATTTGAACACCACAACCAAGTCCAAAATATGAACCATGAAGATGACCGAATTTACCGATGGATGAATCTTGATAAAACCTATCAACTATATGATGTAGCCGATAAAATAAAAACATCTGATGAACAACATCACTGTCTAGATATCTAAAATACCTGGAAGGTCATTGTAGCCATATAAATCACTAGAAACCGATTGGACATTCCATGCACTGCTGAACACCAAAAAAAAATAAGCCATGAGTAGAACAATGTACACATGCCATAGAAAACTAGGAACACTAGGAACACCAAATTGTTTATACTGAACCTGTTATGTGCATAACCAAAACTCTTGTTGCATAACTGATAACCAACAAGTATATATCAAAAACTTCCAACACCCAGACGATACTTCCAAAGTGTCGGTATGGAGGTTTTGACACCAATGAAAATCGATGCCAAGAACAACTCAATAAGTCTAACAAATATTTGAACTTTCCCTCCCAATTTTGGATGCCTAGGTTTGACTACAAATAGGCTATTTAGTCCATTCTGAAAAATGCTCTTACACAACTTATAATTTTCATAGAATATGTCATAACTTACAATGCTTTTAGTTGTAAGAGAATTTGTCAGGATTGACTAAGTATACTTTATTTTCTTACAACTTTTGATAACCAAACTTGGGTGTCCAAAATCTCCAGGCAAAGATGCATCATGACACTTTGTGTCATATCACATTATAAAATTCCTCTCTAGTCATGGATCTTACATATCAAAGTATTAATCTTTTTTCATAATTTTTCATAACTTCTTATACATTGCATGAGATGTTGACACATGGTTGAAATATGTACTATCCTAGAATTGCATCACTATGTAATTCCTTAATTATCCTAGCCCCATTTCAGCATGTATGGGCCCCCACATTGATTTCCGGTACTTCAACTAGATTTCACTTTTCATTGTAATATCCTTCTTTAATTGAGACCCTCAAGCCAAATTTCTATAATTTTTTGGGGGAATAGGGAAAGCTAGTCGGCCTATTCCCCAATGTTTCCTACAAAATTTGAACTATAGGTTAGTCTCAATGGTTGAGAAAAAATTCCAAATTCTAATTCATCCTCTTCAAGTATTTAGCTCTAAAATGCTTGTGAGGGGTATATAAGCAACCTACCTCTCCTCATTAGGGGACCATATAATAAGTGTTCAAGCTCTCTCCCAAAATCTTGCATCTCAAGCATTGTAAAAAAAATTTCAAGTATTCAAGACATTGGCAATGCAATCTTCTCCATTGTGGCAATCTTCTCTCCCATAAAGGCCAAGTAGAGATCACAATCAAGGAAGAAGATCATCATTAATTTCTTCAAGCATTCAAGTTTTCAACAATCCATTTTATCCTCTATATCAAACATTGTGAAAAATTAAAACAATCATTATGCAAGGCATGTCTTTTATGATTTCCTTTTAGATTTTTGTGTGGAGTCAAGCTATTGCATCAACATTTGTGATCACATTCAAAGAAGCATTTGCGTTTCCAAGGTATAAGATACTTCATGTTTTAGATCTAGCCTCTTCTCTATGTTAGCATACTTTCCTTTATTTGAATACAATTTCAAGGTTGATTCCATACTAGGGATTGACTGATGCAAACCATTCTCTACACAACAATTTATCTCTTTTTTTTGTGCAAGAATAGGCGGTGCCAATTTTGAGATTGGATTTGGGAATTACAAGTTCCTGACTATAGTATGCAACTAAAATCGTCAGAAAGTCCAGGGAACTGATCCAATTGATCTAGTCCCTCCAAAATAGTTTCAAGTCAAATCCACAGGTTATTCATTGTTTTGTAATTCTATTTCTGACATTTGAATTGGTCTATAAGGTTTCTATGAGTCTGTGCATACATAAAGCCATTCATTTCCTTCATTTAATCATAGAAATTATATCTTCCTATCAATTATCATCTTTTCTGCTTTCCGTTCGGTGAAGGATCACTGCACCCATTCAACGCTTGAATCTTTTTGAGCCTACTGTGTCATCTTCCTTTTGAATGTGATTTCGACAATATGATCTCTCCCTACTAGATCCCCATTTCGTATGTTACATCTTGGTGAATCCCACACATGACATTTCCATTTTGATTTGTTGTCTAGATCTTATTTGTATGCATTGCATTATTCATTTTAAGCATTTAGCTATTTAGGTTTACCTATGATACATCTTGGTGAACCTGACACATGGCATTTCCATTCTGATTCGGTGTCTAGATATGCTTTTCTATACATTTCATTCCTAGATCTTATTTGGGTAGCTTTCATTTTCACCATGAAGTTTAATAAATTAGATTGGTGTGTAATATTTCATATTGTTACATTTCTTTTACTTTTATTTATCAATCACATGAAGTAGACAATAATTTCTTGCATTTCATGTTATTTGATTTTTTTAGAGTAACTTCCCTTTAGACTTATTGATTAAGTCATGTTGATTTAATTAGTTAAGTTGTTATTACTCTTTAGTGCTTAATCTTTTTCTTAGGTGGATTAATAATTAATTATTAATGTGCAAACTAGATTTTTTCCTTTTAGGGTTTCGTTCACCTTTTAAGGTTGAACTTTTTAATTATTTTTCATTAATTCAGAACACATTTTTGCTCTACTCTTTTTGAATTTCTCTGAGCTTATGAGTTCTTCAGCTTTTTCCTTCTTTTGCTTCTTTCCTGTAACAGGTATTTTGCATGCAATTGTTCTTGGGCGTAATTGGATCAGTGTTTCTCAAGTCCATCATGGTATTAGATCCCCTCTGCTACTGCCTATTCTGGAGTTTTTTGAAGCTGTATTTGAAGGAGAAATTCTCAGCTTTTTCAGGGTTTTTTTCTTCAATCTACGGGTGACATTTTTTTGGAGCATTTTGGGCCCAAACGGACCGCACCATCGCACTCAGAAGGCCCAAAACCCCCTATTTTTATATAAGGCATGACTATTTTGGCCGAAGTTGCATTCAGAGGGAATTTTTTTTGCTCATGCCCATTTTCTGGGCATGCAAATTGAGGCGGTTTCGTCCAAGTTCAAAAAAATTAATTAATTTTTTTTGGGGACCTGTGCCTGTAGCTCGACACCTGTGTTTGCAGCTCGGTGGACCGAGACTTCAGCTTTGCAAGCCGAGCTCGAAGATCTGTGAGCTGAGCTTTGAGCTCGCTGAGCTGAGCTCAGACCTTTGCGAACTGATCTTAGAGCTCGCCGCCGCCTGGTTTTTTAAATATTTTTTTCATAAAAAAAATATAAAATTGTTTTTTTAATATATTTTTTTAAAAAAGCATGCCTATTTTTTTTAATTGTTTAAAAAAAAAAAAAACAATCTCTGTTTTTAAATCACAACTTTGAGATCACAACTTGAAGCTTGAAGCACATCCATGAGCCCACATCCACAACAAATGGACAAATCCAATGAACAAAATGGAGTTTGAATGAGCTTGTAGGAGGTTTGCACTTTCTTCATTTAGCTTATTTCAAAATTTTAATTTATGTCTTAGCATGTATGTAGTTTAGATTCTTAGTTATTGAATACTTTATTTATTATCGCGTTCCTTTACAACTGATTTTCATAACTCACATTTTGGCACGCCCTGTGGGACCCACTTCACAAGTTCATTTTTATTGTTTTGCTTGCAAACTAACCCTCTAAGCTAATGTATTTTTGTTGTTTGAGTATGTTTCACAAGCTCTTATTTTCTTTTGCAGGTTGAAAAAGGCAAGAAGACTATATTCCTTCTATATTCTTTCTACTTTCTCTCTCTTACGCTTCCACGAATATCATTGATACACAAACAAGAAGACTATATTCCTTCTATCTTCTTTCTATTTTCTCTCTATTACCCATTTGTTGAAATATGGTCTATATCACTGGGACCATTATTTGTAAAAGCATGGGGGAAAGCACTGTAAACCTACAATAATGCACTCTTACTAACTATCTTTATTTTTTTTACAGGTCTACAAGTTAGCCATCTACTTTGGTAAGAAAGCACATAATCTTTTAATTAAAAAATTTCCATTTCACTTTTTGGTGTTTAAAAAGAACAGTGTATGTACTGACATCATTTCACACTTGGTTTTGGGTTTCAAAGTCAACAAAAGTCAAAGTCAACAAAATTCAAAAGTCAACAAAAGTCAAAGTTAACAAAAGTCAAAAGTCAACAAAAGTAAAAAAGTTAGCAAAAGTCAAAGTCAACATTTCTTTTTTGGGCTTAAAATGAACATGCACAAAATCTCAAATGCTTTAAGGAAAATGAACAATGAAACATCTGATTTTGGGTTTAAAATTGAACAATCAAATCACACATCTTGTTTTTGGATCTTAAAATTGAACAATCTATTCAAACACTTCGCTTTTTGGGCTTTAAAAATTTAACAAGCAAAATCGAACGTCTCCTTTTGGGTCTTAAAACTGGACAACACACAAAATCCCATCTCGAATGCATAAAGGATCAACACTCCGTTCCGTTTCAATTTCTTAATTCCGGCAAGCAAACAACACTTTGAATTTGGGTTTTAAAAACTGAACAAATCAATCACACATCATCTTGAATGCATAAATAGGAATTGAACAAGGCAAATAAAATCTCACTTTGGTGCTCATAAAAAGAACAAAGTTGCGAGTTTATTTCTGCACAATCAAACATTGCTTAACTTGTCAAAGGAATTAACTGTGTGTTTGGCGTCTTTGGTGCACTTGCACAAAATCTATAGAGCGCAACCTCACTTCACACATTATCCTCTCCCATTGGCTTTCGCGGTCATTGGTGCAAGAGAAAGGTGATTGTGACCGTTTGATCTTTTTCTAAATCTGCTTAGAGGGGCCTGTCTAGAAGAAGCACGAGTCCTTTTGGAGAACGACCCCAAACCGGTAAATCCTTCAGCCAGTATAGAAATAAGGTGGAATTAAAGGTCTGTCTATATCCCTTCAAGCTCGGGCGGGTCGTGTTCAATGGTAGTCCATACTGAGTGAATATCCTCAACATATTGACATGGTTGAACTAGGCTCTTAAGTGAGTCACGTCATACAAACTGATTGCGGGGACACCACAAAAATACTAGCAACTAATCAATCTAGAAACCTACTTGATCCATCCCCGAAAGCTTGATAATGGGATGGGCAAGGAAGATAGTACCTTCCCCAAGAAATTTGCACATTCGTGCCACCTTGTGAGTTTGGAGTCAGCTAATACGACATCATAACTAGAGCCTTGTGCTTGGTCATGGCCGTATTTTGATTAGCTCTTGTGTGTGTGCCTACGTATGCGAACAAAGGTTTTCAAGCTCACCGCATCCTTAAGTAGAAAGTGATTGTATGCATATTCAACGTTACAACCCTCGTGCAAAACAGTTCTTGAACATACACAAAACTGAAAGTTTTGAAAGTCCTTTTGCCAAGGAGATCGACATTTCATGCTTCTTGCGATACTATTTTTCTCACAATTTCCAAAAAACTCATCACTTGTTCCAAAAGAAAAAAAACAATCCAAGGCACACTTGTCGTAGTCACTGCCCAGTCCTGAGCAACTATCTTCCAAACATTATCAAACTGAGCTCATATCTATTTCTGTCAAGCATGAGAAAGTTAGGTCCTCCAATTTTCCCCATATCTTAGACCAGTAGGGCTATCTTCGCCACCCCCATCCTCTTTCCATCTTCTTCAGAGTCAGTCCTTCCTAATCTGAGCTTGAGTCTTCCATCCATCACCATCATTCCTCCCTAATCAACTCATCAGAAAATCATCATGTCACAAATCTATTATGATGAGTTTGGTTTCCATATCTCTTCCTTGTCTATATCCTATTCCGATGATGATGAAGGTCTTGTTGATCATAATGCATACTTTGAAAACCTTAAAAATCTCTCCCTTGTATCTTATGTTGATGATGAAGGTCTTGTTGATCATGATGCGTACATGGAAAGCCTTAACAAACTTGCTCCAAGCATCCTCCAAGCTCCAGTCATTCCTCCACACTATCCCATCAGGCCACCATGCATACCCACTAGCACTCCTTATGATACCTTTGACAAGGGAAATCCTTCTTATCCTCCATCCACATCTCATTCTTATACATACATACATACAACAACACTACTAGCTACATCCCTAATCCCAATCCACCATCTCATTATCCTCCAACCCATGTTCAAATCCCTAATCCTAGCCCTCCATTTCCTCCAAACCATCATCACGATATCCATGCTATTGCTAATCTACCATCCTCTATATCTTACCCATCTACCCCATCTTATCTCACTCTACCATCTCCAATTCCTACCTACATTAACACATATTCCATATCCCAATCCATCCATCCATCCTCTCCCATCAGTTAGTCAATTAAGTTCACAAGCCATTGCCACACCGACCTATGTGAACTATCTAGCCATACCATCTCCTACATCTAGCGCTACACCATCATTCAACCAGACAAGCTCACAAGACATTGCCACATCTTCATATGTGGACTACCCTAACTTCCCACAATCTACGGCTGCAGATTCTCCATCTCCGACACATAAGTCTCTAAGGAGTTTCACAAGGAAGCCAACAGAAAATCCATCTCTTCAAGAGTCACATTATATCACTTCCCCATGGGAAAACACTAGTGATGAAGCCCTTTTATCTCCCACACCCATCATTCCCCCTCCATCTCCTACACCTATCATTCCTCTTCCATCTCCTAGCACCATTGAAGCCCCCTCATCCATTGTATTCATCCAATCTTCATCCCCATCTTCTTCTCCTAACACTATCCACATCCCATCCCATGAACCTCACACATCCCCCCTTTTTCCCTTTATCAAAATCCCAGATTCTCCCCTCCTTCCATCCCCTCCTTAT
>MU223315.1:1319605-1334842 GCA_018584345.1 Thuja plicata | reverse complement strand
CAAAATCCCAGATTCTCCCCTCCTTCCATCCCCTCCTTATGCAGATTCCATCCACATATCCCCCCGTCTTCTCTCTATTCCAGTTATAGAATCTCCCATCCATCCATCCAACCCATTTGCAGAATCCATCCATCTATCCACCTCATCTAAAGAATCCATTCATACATCCCCCATCACACCATCACCATCAATCCAATCTTGTCATTACCTTGTCCAAAAGTATGTTGAAGTATCCATTGACTTGAATGAAAATTGTATCATTCCATCCACTGCATATCAAGATCCTAACACCCCCTCCATCCATTACATGATCCATCCACTCCACTTCCTGATTCATTGCCCTCCACTCCTCCATCTCAAGATCCTATCCTTCCATCTACTCCAAATCCTGATCCATTATCCTATCCGAGTCAAGATCTAAGCATCCCATCCACTCCACTTCCTAATTCATCCACTCCTACAAATCAAGATCCTCCCACTCTACCTATTCCATCTCAAGATCCATTACCACTTCTGAGTCAAGATCCAAGCATCTCATCCACTCCACTTCCTCATTCATCCACTCCTTCACATCAATATCCTACCATTCCATCTCCTCCATCTCAAGATCCATTACCACTTTTGAGTCAAGATCCAAGCATCCCATCTCCTCCACTCAACGATCCTTTATCACCACTAATCCAAACTATCCCACCACCATCACTCTGTCCCTTCGGTCCACTCACATTCATCCACAGTGGTCTGTTTGAAGCAACATAACTAAATTTCATGTCCACCACTTATACTCCTCCTGATAATGGACTCACATCTTATTCCTTAACTGAAAAGTATCCTAATGTGGCTCGAATGCTAAAAAAATAGAATTATCAAGGTAAAGGCTTAGGCCTAAATGAGAAAGGTATACTAGAGCCCATCTCTGTCAAAGAATATCCACAATCTTGTGGTCTTGGTTACACACCTTGGGATCCTTCATCCAAAATTGTTGGTATAACTAAAGCAAATTTCAAGAGTGCTTTCAAACCCTCCATCACATCTTCCTATCTTCCCTCTAAATAATATAATGCCATCCCCCCTCCTCCATCCTTGTAACCTAAGACAACCTACCATATTCCTCCTTCATCCTCTCAATCCATTTTGGGCCCCTATGTCTCAAAAGCTTATCCCACTCCTCCCTTCATTCACCGACCCTATATTACAAATCCCACCACTTACATTCCCAATCAGGTTCAACAAAGGCACATACCCACACACATCATCCCCCATCCTTGCACTATCATTTCATCCCTATTTCCTCCATCTCCTACAACTTATCATACTCCTACCAATGTTACTTGCAATAATTTAGATGCCAAAGAACAAATGCATAAAGAAAAATATCCATAAAAAGCTAAAGATTGTCATGTCCACTTCAAACGACATGCTCAAGAAAATAAAAATCCAATCAAAAAATGCACTGCATTTTGAAGGCCACAAAATCCCACCAAAACAAAATGAAAAACTATGTGGATCCCAAAGAAAAAAGATGACATGCATCTAAAAGAAAAATCCATTGTGGCATCCGAGGTTACTAATCCTCTAGCTGAGAATTCCTCTCCTCCATCTTCAAAATCTATTTTGGGCCCTTATGTCCGACACCTTCCTACCATCATATCTATAGGTACCATCCACTTCACATTCACTCTTCTCACATCCCTTGCAACATGTGCCAATGTTGATCCTGACAACACCTCACTTTCCATCATTTTATCCGAATACTTCCAACTATCATATCCCCTATCCCACCTATCTCCCCTCGCATAAATATCTCATACCTGCATTTTCCTAAGTCACTCTCCCACATAAAGTTGTACCAACATATCGTGATCAACACCAAAAACAAAAGCAGAAAAAAGAAGAAAAGCAAAGCAGAAAGCAGAAAAACAAAAAAAAAGCAAAAACAACAAAACAAGCAAAAGAAAAAAAAGAAAAAGAAAGAGAAATCAATTCATCCACTCGTGAAAACTTGGAAAATAAGCGCCTTAGACAAGTACCATGATAAAAACCTGGTAAACAAGCGTCATGCATAGTTCATCCAGTTGCTCTCCGTACTTAGGGGCACGTTCCTTCTGTCCACCATCCATCTACCATCCATATCCTATTTTTTCCTTTTCACTTCCTCCATCCTCCTTTGGATCTTGATGAGAAATATACATGCCACCATATCTACATGCTTTTGGACATCTCTTGACATCCATCTCCCATCTCCCATCTTTATCCACCTATCCTTTTATCCACTCATCCTTCCTTCCATATATATCCTTCTGCACTATCTTCCTCCCTTATCCACCCTTCGTCCTATCTTCCATTCACCTCCATCATCCTCTTGTTATCCTGTCTTCCATCCTATCGTATCCCCTCCTAATGCTTCCTCACATGCATGACCTATCCTAAGTGGGCGAATTCTGTTCCTTGGTGACGTATTCCTTGGAGACCTTCTCGTATCCACCTGTCATTCCCAATCCTCCTCTCCTATTGACAACCCTTTATCTATCCATCCATTCCTCTACTGAAATCCTTCCATCCAGTGATTCCATCTCCGCATTCCTGAACGTCTCCTCCATCTTCCAATTCCTCCTTTCATATATCCCATCAATTATTTCTTCCCTTATCATTGGTATCTAGCTCTAGGCTATCCTCATGCACCCAATGCCACACATTCCAATCCTTATTCTCCTCCTGACCTACCATCACATGCAAATCCTATCCACATCCTGTAGCTATCCAAAGTCACACAACAATCAGCCTATCCAAGCACACCCTTAGCCTTACTGCAAGATTTGATCAAAATCCACTCATCATCATTGGGATGCATCCTTCCCAATCCTTGTGTTTTCTTTGGGATTACATCATTCCCACATCTAGAGCACCCCATATGCTATTCCTCTATCTTGGCCTTTTGGCTCAACTGGGGAAACATCATGCATATCTGCCTCATCTCATCCATTCTCTCTGAGCTTCCTATGCTTTTAGTCTGTACATATCTTTTCTATGTCAGTCTAGTCTTGTATCCAGTCCTACTTGTACATATCTAGTGTCCTTAGTCGGTCTCCTTGCAAAAAGTGATCCAGTTCCATTCCGAATCCCGTGCTTTAGCAAGTTCCTTATGAGGAAATATTTTTTCAGCAATTTGATCATCATCACATTTTGGCCAATCAGATACACACTTGACATCTCCATGGAAATGGGTCCTTGAGGATGTATCCTTCCTCTTGTTGACCTAAATCCAATCATCTTTCTGGAAATTGGTCCTTGAGGATGTACCCTTCCTCTTGTTGACCTAAATCTAGATCATCATCATCACTGGGTTCTTGTAGGATGTATCCTTCCTCTTGACCTAATCTCAATCCAATCATCATCCCATATCGTTGATCTCTTTGGAAAAAGGCATCTTGTTATTAAATTTTTGATTTTGAAATTTGATTTTGGTTCTTGGTTATCATTCCTGATTCTCTTGGTTGTTCTCCTCCTCAAAGTTGCCACGATTATTTATATCATGGTATGCTGCAAATAGATGCACCTGGGATACAAAACTTGATCTTTTTGTTTTTTTCTTGTGAGTCAGTCAGATATGACCCTTGCATGTATGTAATCTGTTTGGGTTCACATGCTGCACTTGGGAAATGTCTTTTGCTTGTGGGATTTTCCAGCATCATTTACGCCATGGTTTTTTCTGAGACTCATGTGTGATGCTGGGGAAACCCTTGCATGTCTTTGGTGTCAGTCCTCTGTAATACCAGTGACAAGGCCTTGTGTTCCTAGTAACCTTGGCATGGTCTCTAGCATTGCTATATCAAAATAAGTGCTCAACTACATGGCGATATTCCATCCTGGAATACCCCTTGCTCAAGCTTCAAGAAAAACCCTTCCTACCATCCGATCCCCAACAAATCCATCCCTTTTAGTCCAATCAAATCCCATCTCAAACCTAACCCATCATCCTTGATGCAAATCTGAATATCTGATCTGTCATTCTTCTATCCCCCCCTTCCTATTTCTTCTATCATGTCTCTCCTGGCTGTCTTTTTGAGATGCCGCCAAGGCTTCGCCTTTTCTCCCTGTTACCCTCTCGAGGGGGCATCATCCTGGTCATCCTATTCTAATTCTATCCTAATCGACACTCTGGGGCAACTTGGTTGCCTACGTCATCATCCGTAGCCAACTTCTATCCTAATCATCACTCTGGGGAAACTTTGTTGGTTAATTCCACTTATTCACGTCGTCTATTGTTTTAAACATCTTTGAAATAGTGTTATTCTAACACTATGTTGAAGAGGGAAAAAATCTAGACACCTAAATCTGATTACCTTAATCAATCATATTTAGTACCTTGTAGGACATATCAGCTAAGTAATTAAGCATTACCTAATTGACCTATGTCATCTGCTAGCCCTAATTAATTCAATTAATTGGCTATAGTCCTGATTAATTAATAAAACCAATCAATAGCTTAATAGGTTATTAAATCCTTATTCCTCCTATTATTGAATGAATATGTTAAATCATTTAATTCATTCATTAACATTCCCTTTAACCCCTAACCTAACCCCTCTCAACTACTTAACCTTGAGTCTGAACTCAACCCAACCCTTTCACACATGCTAACCCTTCCTTATCCCCCTAATCACCCTTCTTATTTCCTAACCCTAATCCTAATTCTATCCCTAAACATGCCACATTCCTAATCCTTGATTAGGAACTCATTCCCCAAAGTCAAAGTCAACAATCTCAAGCCAAGCCTATCCATATGCATTTAAGGCTCTTACACCTTCATAAATGCCTCTTACATCCTCATTAAGGTTCTTACACCCTATTTAAGAGGCCTTATCCCCTAAAGTCTTCTCTCATCCCCTTGTCCCATTTTTCTAAATGGTCACATTCCTCCCCACTTTCAACTCAATCCCCTTGTGACAAGTGTCACAATTTGATGTACTTGAAGAAGCACAATCCATGTGCTCTCTTCTAGTGACATCTGGACCTCTCTTCAACTTTGCATTTGAGCCCTTGGTTTTCCTACCCATTGCCTATATAAGGAACCCCTTTTCTTCATATTTTCAATCCACCTTCCTGTTAGGAATAAGGTGTCTCAACCTTGTATATTTTCTTACATTTGATATTATTTGCTTTGTAATTAATTGTTTGCAAATAATGTATTTAAGTTTGATATCTGTTCTGTCATTCAGTTGAGTGGACATGTGTTTTCACTCCACTTGGAAGATGACAATGATGCTCAAACTTGGTCTAGGTGGATCTAGGCATTCCTTTCTTCGGTAGAGGTTATTTTCCAAATGTCGACACTTTGGACAATGTGTAAGGTAATCATGACTGAAATGGTTATGACATATTCCTATAACGGTCATTAATATTTGTAAGAGCTAATTGTGAAAGACGATGATGGGTGAAGACATGCAAGACATGTGGCAACTGATCATGTTGAGTACTGTACACTCTTCTGCAATGTGTGGAGTTTGGGGTTCCTATTTTTTTGGAGAATGGTAAAACCCTAATACAGTTATCTTTGGAAGTTGCCCTAAAAAGGGAAGCACATGATATAAGTATTTTTTGGGTTGCAAATCACTGAGTGAGAAGTTAGTGTATTGTTGGAATGCTGTTATGCTGCCGGATTCGTCTTCAAGTGTCAATTATCTCCTGAAAGAACTTGCATTGCAAGTGTATTGTAAACAATAATAGTTTTGATTAATACATTGTGCAGGTTTTGGAGTGCTGGGATTTTTTACTGAAAGGTTTTCCCCATGGTAAATCATTATGTCATTCTCATTTTTATATGTATACATGTTATTGCAGCAAAATCTAAGTTAATTGTATTAACATTCTGTAATTGATAAGGGTTAAATCTGGATTTGCACCATCCTCTCCTTAGGAGTTTAGCACAGGGAATTGTTTTCCGTACACTTAGTTTCCTTTCACTTCCATGTAGAGTTATAATGCTATTTTGAGAGAAAATCATAAATCCATCTTTTAGAGAAGAGTTATAATGCCAATTTGAGATCACAGCTTGAAGCTTGAAGCACATCCATGAGCACACATCCAAAATAAATGGACAAATCCAATGAACAAAATGGAGTTTGAATGAGCTTGTAAGAGGTTTGAACTTTCTTCATTTAGCTTATTTCAAGTTTTCATTTTATGTCTTAACATGTATGTAGTTTAGATTCTTAGTTATTGAATGCTTTATTTATTATCGTGTTCCTTTATAACTGATTTCCATACCTCACAAAGAGGTTCAAGGTGAAGCTGCTCTTGCACTTGCACTTGCACCTATGATCAATCAGGAAGAAGAGCGATTCTTGAGAGCTTTGACAAGTTTGAAATCCACACCTCAGTTTAATCCTCCTGAGTATAGTGGAAAATTGGATTTTGATGAATTAATTGACTTAATAACTGAGATGGAAAAGTATTTTGAATATGAGAATCTGGCAGAGGATAAGAAGGCGACGATTGCAAGCACTAAATTGAAAGGACATGCATCCTTATGGTAGGAACATCTGCAATTGGATCGAGAGAAGAAGGGTAAAGACAAAATCAAGGTATGGGATAAGAAAGTAAACAAATTGAAAGGCAAGTTTCTACCTTGTGATTATTAGATTAACCTAATCAGGTGAATGCAAAGTTTGAAGTAGAAAGAAAAATCAGTAAAAGACTACACTGAGGAATTATATACATTGGACATTAGATATAGACATGTTGAAGATGAAGTGGAAAGAGTAGCAAGATACTTTAATGGCTTGAGAAGTTCCATACAAGATGAAATCAGTTTGGTCAAGATGAAGAACATTGAGGAGGCATATCAATTTTCCCTAAAAGCCGAGCAAAAGTTGAACAGAAGATATGAAAAAAGACAAAGAGGTAGAGGTGGTAGATTTCCTAGAGGAAGAGGTAGATCTCATGGTGAAAAAAATAGATCTGAACTAGACAAGTCAATTTCAGACACATCCCAAGACAAAGGAAAGACTGAATGGAAAGGTGGAAATTCATACCAAGGAAGAGGTAATTATTCCAGAGGTGGTTATAGCGGAAAAGGATTCCAAGTAACTTGTTACAATTGTGGTGATATAAGACATAAATCCTTTGAGTGTACACATGCAAGCAAGAAAGGTAGTAGTAGCATAAATGCATTAGTGCAGAGGACTCACCAAATGAAGATGAGAAGGAAGGAAATTTCATGATCTGAAGGATACTATGGAGAGAGAAGGATAAGCAAGATCCTATCAGGAAAAGTTTGTTCAAGACCAGCTGTAGAGTTGCAGACAAAGTGTGGAAGGTGATTGTTGATAGTGGAAGCTCAGAGAATCTAGCATGTGAGGAAATGGTTGCAAAGTTACAGTTGGAGAGGATGAAACATTCAAAACCATACCAGATTTCATGGATCAAGGATGATCATACATTAATGGTGAGTGAACAATGTTTTATGAATATGAAAAATTGGAAAATATTATGATAAGGTGTTGTGTGATATTATGCCTATGGCTTATTGTCATATTTTGTTGGGTGGACCTTGACAATATGATATACATGCTATACATGATGGAAGATTGAATAAATATTCTATTTGGGTTGATGGTAAGAAGAAATTTTTGTTACCTTTGGTTGAAGAATCTGTTGGTGAGATATGTACATCTGTGAAAGTTTGTCTGTTGGAAGGAAGACAATTTGTTAAGGATTTTAAAAGAAATGATATCTGTTGTGCTTTGATTCCTAATAAACCAAGTAAGAATATAGAAGATGACATTCTTGCAGAAGTTGGAAAGTTACTCACTGAGTACAAGGAGATAATTTCAGATAATATACCCGATGGTTTGCCACCAATGAGAGATATCAGTCACTGTATGGACCTTATTCCTGGAGCTAGTTTACCAAAAAAAGCACCACATCAGTTAAAACCTACTGAAAATGAAGAGTTTAACTGACAAGTTCATTAATTGTTGAACAAAGTTTTGATCTGAAAGAGTTTGAGTCCATGTGTAGTACCTAATATATTGGCACCTAAGAAGAATGGAGAATGGAGAATGTGCATTGATTCTAGAGCAATTAACAAAATCACTGTAAAGTATAGGTTTCCTATACCGAGAATCGATAGCATAATGGATTGTTTGAGTGGAGAAAGATATTTTACCAAAATTAATTTAAAAAGTGAATATCATCAGATCAGAATTAGAGAAGGTGATGAATGGAAGACTGTTTTCAAGACAAAGGAAGGTTTTTATGAGTGGTTGGTTATGCCCTTTGGTTTAACTAATTCACTGAGTACATTTATGAGATTAATGAATGAAGTTCTGAAGAAATTCTTGAATAAGTGTGTGATTTTATATTTGGATGCTATTCTGATATTCAGTAAGACTAGAGAAGAGCATTTGATGCATATAAGGCAAGTGTTGCAAAGATTGAAAGAGGAAACATTGTTAATAAATATGAAGAAGTGTTCCTTCATGAAAGAAGAACTGGTGTATTTAGGTTTTGTGATTTCACCTGATGGTTTGAAGATAGATCCTGAGAAGGTTGAAGTTATATTGAGTTGGCCTACACCTAAAAATGCCAGAGAGGTAAGATCATTTCATGGATTGACAAGTTTTTATAGAACGTTTATCAAAATTTTTAGTTCTATTTGTAATGCTATGACTGAAACCATGAGAGGAGATAAAAGAGAATTCAAATGGACACATGGAGCTGATAAGAGTTTTGAGGCTTTGAAGATGAAGGTTGCTGAATTACCTGTGTTAGCATTACCTAATTTCAATAAGGTATTTCAAGTTGAATGTGATGAAAGTGGAAGTGCAATTGGAGCTGTGTTGACTCAAGAAGGTAAACCTGTTGCATTCTTTAGTGATAAGTTGAATGATGCAAAAAGGAAATATTTTGTCTATGATCAAGAGTTCTATGCTATTGTGCAAGCTATGAAGAAATGGAGACATTATTTGATGCCAAATGAATTTGTGTTGTATACTGATCATAAAGCTTTACAGTATTTGGGCAGTCATAATAAATTGAATCAGAGACATATGAAATGGATAGACTATTTGCAAACTTTCACATTTGTGATTAAACATAAGAGTGGAGTTTCTAACTGATTTGCTTATGCATTGAGTAGAAGAAGATCTTTGTTGACTGAAATAAGAATTGAAGTTCTTGGTTTTGATGACATGAAGCATTTGTATGAAAGTGATCCTGATTTTTCAGAGCAGTGGAGAGTGTGCAGAGCACCTAATTCAAATCAAGCAAGTAAGTATGAAGACTATTTCATTTAGGAAGATATGTTGTTCAAAGGTATTCAGTTGTGTATAGCGAGAGGTTCAATGAGAACTAATTTGATTAAGGAGAAACATAACAGTGGATTGGCTGGACACTTTGGTATTAATAATATATTGAGTTTGCTGAAGGAGAGGTATTTTTGGCCTCAGTTGTATAAAGATGTTTAGAAATTTGTAAAAGCTGTGGAGTTTGTCAAGTTGAAAAATGAGTAAGTCAGAATACTGGTTTGTAAACACCGATTACTGTTCCTGAGAAACCTTGGAGTGATATCTGTGTGTGTTAATTAGTGGATCTGTTATCTGCAACATGACACTTCAATAGATCATTATATTAGTAGAAAAGCATAAAAAGCAAGGGTTTGAAGATAAATACTAAAACCGATCTATTGCTTCCTATCTAGGAGGATTTTGAGAAATTCCATAATCATGCCCTTAGATTATGCACAAATCAGTGACATATACAACCTAAGAATGGAAGATTTGAATCAAAACTAATCTAAATGCTCACTAAACATGCAAATTAGCTCTAAAAAGTATGATAATAACAATGCATAATATTCAATCTAAGATGCAATATGGATTGACAAGTAATCTAAATAGCACAACAATGCTTTAAACTATGAAAATTAAGGCCATTTGAGCTCAAAAACTCATTCTATTTATAGAAGAAATGAGGAGAGAGAGGGGGGACAAGGGTCATTAATAGAGGTGCGAAAACCATTAATGAGATGTAAGAGACATTAATGCCAAAGGCATTAATGAGGCATGGTGGAAGGCATAAGCATTAAATGAAAGCATTTAAGAGGCATGGTGAGGGTTTAAGAAGCATGGGTGAGGGTTTAGAGTCAAGCTTGAGAAAGTTGACTTTCTCAAGTGGATTGGATTCCTAATCAAAGGATTAGGAATGTGACAACATTAGGAAGTGGGTTAGGATAGGATTAAGATTAGGATTAGGCTTAGCATGGGGGAATAAGTTGGGATTGGTTTGAACCCAGGGTTAAGGTGGTTGAGATAGGTTAGGTTAGGGTTAAGGGGAATATTAATGAAATGAATTATAATTAATATATTCATTCAAAAATAGGAAATTAATTATTTAAGCTTTTTATTGCTTTTGATAATTAATTAGGACTATATCCAATTAATTATATTAATTTAGGCTAGAAGATAGGCTTTGCAAGTGATTAGGTATAATTAGGATTTATTTAATTCCTTTTAAATTAACTACCTTAGCCAGGTATTGATTTGTATTGAATTGACTGGTTTTGATTGGCTAAGGTGATTATTAAAAATTTAGTGATTAAATCACTTAGAAGATTAAATCTGATTTGAATGAATTATGCCAGCCGATTGAAGAGTTGTCTGGACATAATTAGGGGTATGATTAAAATTAGGAAAAATAGGGTCTATAGTCAGAGCAGACCAAATTAGGGTGGTTACATTTGCCCCTCTTTGAATTTATGTGCAAGCAGTGCATTGATTCAAAGAAAGTTTTTAATGTTGACTTCAGAAAGATTGAGAATTTCACTCATGATCGAACGAAATGTCTGATGAGATCAGTCTTGCACTTGATTGAACTAAAATGATAGAATTGAATTTGAACTTGGTTGTCGTACAAAGGATAAAAAAAGATTCTAAAGATACCAATCGTGAACTTGGTTGTCATCCAAAGATTGATAATACTGATTTTGAACTTGGTTGTTGTCCAAAAGTTAGTATGAAGGTGCCAGGAGCTTGGTAAGAATCTTTTAAAAATAGGGGAACACAAGATATCCAGCTTATGAGAACCAAAACTTTCTATCCAACAGTTCTGACTTAGTCAAGGAAACTCTCATGCCCCTAGTTGTTTGATAAAAAAGTCATTTTTGATGGTGTTTCGAGAAAGAATTTGATTGAATATAGTGTGATATTGCCCCCTCGAGAATGAAATCAAAGGAAATAAATAAAATCCCTCTATGGAAATGATGTATCACTTGCAGGGGTCGGTTAGGTCAAGAAAGAATGGATTAGAAGAAGCGAAGAAATGAAGGTGTGTTTAAGAGTAAATACACGGGTACCAAGTTAATTACGTGAAAATGTGAATGGTGAGACTGATGAAATGACGTCAGACCAATATTTTTGATGAAATATGCAATTTTGATGTCTGGAAAACTAAATTTCAGAACATACTGAATGATTCTGCATTTTCAGGTGCGGTTGCAAAAGTTGTAATAAACTATGTAAATGGCATAGGCACCTTTGATTTGGTTCCCAATTGATCAAAAGAGAACAAAAATGGAGTTTCAGTTTCCTGGGAGGAGTTTTAGAACCCCTAAATAGCTCAAAAGGTCAATATATATATCAAAAACCACTCTTTTAATATTAATTTTCACTTTTACCCATAGTAAATTTGAGAGCTCTGTAGAGAAGATGGTGGTCCCGATTAGGAAGCATCATTTCAAGCTCAGCCGTCGACATCAGTGCCCAACCAACTATGCACCTTTGGTAAGTACTCGTAAAACTACCTCATGAATTTTGTAATTTTCAATTTCATGCTTTTTGGTAGTTTTTATAGCCTTTTGAATTTTGGGTTGAACCCGGGATTCCGGATCGCACCCTGTTGAACTTGTGTCGCATCTGATTTTTCTTGGATCGCATCTTGTTTTCCCATATTTTTGCATCACATCCAGTATTTCCTGGATCACATCCTATTTGCCTCATTTTTCTACACTTTAGAATGTGAAATTAGGTTTATATTGTACCCCACCTTTGAGGATTGTACCCCATTTTGGGGGTCGCATCCTGGATTTCCAAGATCATACCCAACATTCACCATCGCATCCTATTTTCTAGGATTGCATCTGGAAAAAGAGATCACACCCTGTATATCCAGGTTTGCATCTCATTTTTGACTTAAGATATTTGTCAACTGTGAACCGTCTTCTTTCTATGGACCTCGAATCACTTAGCTGATTATGTTTCTACATTTTTGTCATAGATAGAACATTGATTTATCTTTGTTAATTGCCATCTTTGTAAAATAGGTCAATTTTGAGGTAGTAGCATTTTGAGGGACATATCCAAGGCGTGTGCTTTCCTTGGCCGGACTGCTGACAGATGATGAGTGGGACGTAGTGGTCCATGTAGAATTACGATCACTGATTGATTTACCCGATATAGGGGTAAATCAGGGTTTGTTGACTGTTCTTACCGAGAGATGGCACTCATAGCACAACACCTTCCATCTCCCGACCGGGGAGATGAACGTCACACCTGAGGATGTGTGGCGTATACTTCAAGTTCCAGTTATGGGTTGGGAGGTACAATTTGAGGCTACTTCTGCCGTTACCATTGGTGCAGCTCGTTGGTTCTTCCAGGATGATACTATTTATTAGAGACACATTTCATGGGATTATATGTGCGTTCACTATGATCATCTATCTGTATATTTGGCGGTATTGATTGGTGGCATCCTGATGCTAGACAGAGGACAACACAGGTTTATTTTAGGATGGGTGGATATGCTTGAGTAGATGGTCATATCTAGATAGAGATTTGCATGGGGTAGCTATATTCTGACCCACATGTATCAGGAGCTCCATGAGATTTTTTATCAGTATACCTAGAGCATGATTGTAGGGATCTTGATTTTGTAGATTTAGGGCTGGGAGCACATCCCAGTGACACAACCTATTGTAGACAGGCAACGAGCACTTGAGCAAACTTATGTATATATGTACGTAGGTTTGATTCAACAACCCCATCTAGGAAAGGTGGAGTACTGGCGGTGTCTTTTTGATGATATGGAAAATGTAGTATGGCAACCGTATTTGGATTGTGAGGAGTGGGCCTCTGATGGTAGATAGGTTCCATTTTTCTTCCAGAGTAGGTACCTGATCGGACGTACCAGATATTTCATAGAGCATTTTGTACATACCTAGGTATTGAGATAATTTGGCCGTCGACAGGGCAAGAGCCAGGATGTGATAGTATATTCTTGATTCATGTCGAGACACCATTGTGAGGTGCCCAGCTAAGATATGAGACCGTGCATAAGGAGATTAGAGATATGGTCAGAGTTGATTGGGATCTTCAGCTTGATGTTGCAGATGCAGGCTGTTCAGATGGATATGCAGCAGAGATGCTTCAGTATCTATTTACACGGTTTATAGTTCCAGAGGAGGCTATTCCTCATATAGAGGACCCTATAGATTATGATCCTGATGATCGCCTGACCAGAGGTAGAGGAGGAGAACATAGAGATAGGGGTGCTGGGGGAGGGCGAGATGGAGGTAGAGAGGGTAGGCAAGATGGTAGGCACCATGCTCTAGATGATGGGGATGATGGTGGAGATGACAGGGGAGGTGGTGCTGTGGGTGGTATGGGAGAGGTGGCCAGTGGCAGCAGAGAGGGTCGGCATACCTGTGCGTGCTAAAAGTGGACCTCTACTTTAGCAGTACACTTCAACATGGTCATTGTACTTTAGTTGCATATAGAAATGAATATTGATTAATTCATCTTGTATGTCTGAAAGAGTCGACCTGTTGCCTTCTAGAAGGCAGGATTATGAGCTTGCTCTTAGGTCATTTCAAGCTCAGTGACTACACCGAAGACCTAAACGAAGGACTTAAAAAGCTATATGCTAAGAGTAAACTACTGATTAATCTAAATGTAAATGCAAATGCAGATTGCTGTTAATCCAAGCTAGTTAGAATTCAATTTTAGAACACCAATTGAAATGTGAGATATTCAATGTTAAACCCAAATTGAAAGTGTGCTCTAAATTTATGTTTGCATGCTTGCATAAAAGTAAACAAAAATATTAAATAAATGCTAAGAATGCAAGATAGCTAAGACAAAAATGCAACATAATAACATTAGATAAAAGATTAGGATCCTTTGTGAAGGAAAAAAGTTTCTCTTTTATAGAAATCTCTCTTGAATTGACAGTCGAGATCGAACAAAAAGAGTGGCTCAGATTCGATTGAAGAAGCACAATCCATGTGCAAGTGATTTGATTGGTTGAGAGAGTCAGTTGACTGAACTAACTGATTAGTTGTTTTGGAAACTGAAATGTTTCCAAAATGATAAACAAATGAGAATCATTTAACTGAGTGGAACTGGATTGTTTCCATTTTGACAATCAGTCAACTGAATTTGATGATGTCATATGCATTTTTAATAAATTAATTGATTTTGAATGTACATTTATGTTTTTATAATTAATTTAATTCCTTTTTGATTTAATTGACAATTTTGTAATTTTTTATTTAATTAATATATCAAAATATCAATTAAATAATAGTATAAAGTTTATGTGCCAATGTAATGTGATTTTAGGAATTAATTAATTAATCAAGTAAGATGATTGATTAGGACCTAGGGTTTAGGTCAGCTCAGTTCAAATTTGATAATTTCCTGTTTGATTTAGGACTTAGGGTAATCAAGATTAGGGTTTCTTGATTAATAGTTAAGATTGGATGTCTAGGGTTTAGATGACCATTTTTAGGTGATTACAATACCCGATTCAGATTTGTTGCTCCCAGGATAGATCTAGGGCCTTTACTTATAGGGGAGCAACAAAGACATCAGAGACAATAGAGGATGCAACAAAAGTAGCCATAGGACAGGTCACAAGATAGGCCTTCAGGGAAGGATTCTGGCAGGGGTTCGGACAGGGACGACGATCTCCTATCTTAGTGTGAGCAGAAGCTGTGTGTGTGTAAATGGGTACCTGTTGAAAATGACACAAACACTCAATAGGTCATTGCATTAGCTTGAAAGGTTAGTCGAAACATGTAAAACCACTAATATCGTCCTATTGCCTTCTATCTAGAAAGAGTGTAATCAGTTGCATATCTAGCCCTCAGAATATGCTCCAAATCAGTGACCAATACTGTCCTAGTATGAAGGATTTGATCTAAATTTAAGCTAAAAATGAGAAAAAGCATACAATCTA
>MU223315.1:1308237-1318251 GCA_018584345.1 Thuja plicata | reverse complement strand
TTTGATTTGATTGGTCGAAATTGATTTGAATTGTATGGCTATAATAGTTAATATAAATCAGTGATAAAAATCACCTAGGATATTAAATTGATTTAAAGAATTATGCCAAGCAATAACAGGGTCATTTGGACATAAATCAAGGGTATGATCACACTTAAGGCAAATAGGGTCCATAGTTGCGACAAACCAAATTCAGGTGGTTACTGGAGCGAGAGAAACTCAGGGCTAGGATTACGAAATTAGAGGCCAGGCTCACTATATGAGATGCCAGGATCATTGTAGCAGATGCTTTTCTTGCTGATCAAGATACATAGCTGGAGAGGTTTAGAGAAGAGAGAGACACACAGGCTCAGACTGCAGTACACCAGGCGCAGAGAGAGACCTATTATTATGCCTTATACCATGCTGCAGTGCCATAGGGGCAAAGAGCTGTATCTTTTTCATGGTTGGCATAGTAGTTAGAGGGTGCCATGCCGCCTCCAATAGTTCCATTTGTATCACCTCCTCCTCCTCTAGATCAGGGAGTCTGATACTCTTTGTGTAGACTTGTGCCATATTTTTGATCTGTACCAGGATTGTATATATATCTGATGCAAATTTTTTTGATTTTTACATGTTTCATAAGTTCTCTTTTCTTTGATAGATGATTTTGCACATGTGATTAGGTTTATCTTGGTCCCATGATGAGTTATATTGTTTAGATGATGACATCATTTATGCAGTTTTAGATTTATTACTGATATAAATGTGTTTCAAATGATACTATGTGAATATGCAAATGCATGTTTTTGAGTTTTTCTTATGCAAGTAAAATGTATGGATGCACTTTAGGATGTAGAAATAAAATTCAATGCATAAATGCTTTATTTTTGTATTTTTCTTCTGTCTCATTTTATGGATGCAAAATGTATGCTACGGATGTGCAATGATATAAATATTAGTAATATCAAATTGATGGAATTAACTTGGATTTAGAAGAAAATTGAAATCATTTTAAGCTCAAATTCGTTATGCTTTTGATTCTTTCAAAAATGCATCATGCAATCCCTAAATGCAGCTATATGCACTCTTAGGACTTGTCACTGATTTGTGGAAATTGTATCATTTTTATCATCATTGGGCTCTTGTCAGAATGAATACCACCTGATAGTACAACCATCACTAATACCCATTGATATTATGAAAGTATGAATACTATTTTTATTGGATGAAATGTCAGAAATAGACTTAGGCATCTAGACATAGAAGCCAGGATGACAAGCTAGTCACCTTCCTTTTACTATATCAAAATATGTGTAAGGTAAGATATTGGACCTGCAATGACCTTAAAAATTCATATCCTTGGGTACATTATGCTTCGTATACCTTAGTGGGAGTCTAATTTTAGAAAAAAAAACAAGAAAATTGTTTCAACCTCCCCGTAGTTTATACATAACAAAGATCAAGATATATGCAACTATCCACTCATTGTGGCAATTCTTACCATAAACATCCAAGTTAGGTGAAATTTATAGGATCATTTAGAACAATCACCATACACATCCTTGTGACTCTTTGTCTTTGCGTAGACGTCATAGAGTAACTCGAAAGACATAACAACTATGAATTGTGAATCAATCAAATAAAATTCATAACTTCTTAGATGCCCCTAGTTAAAACATCATCCGTGCATATAAGAGTTATAATCAAACCAATATCAAACTGTGTTTAAGTAGTATTTGAGAAATACTTTTGATTCATCTTTCAAGAAAATTAGAGATTCATCAATCAAAATTTGGTATCGTAAGCAATATGCATTCCATGTCTGTGTATAACATTGTTCCTATTTGCAATCCAATGTAGGTCTTAGGAACATCATTCATGTTAGTGCAATGTTTGTGCCATCCTTGTTTTGTGAAAGTGATAGTTTGGTGCAAGTATCAAGAAGCATTGTCTCACAAGACAAACCCTCCTAGGATGACCTAGCAGACGCAACCTATCATGTTAGCAAAGATGGCCCCAATGCAAAATGACTTTATCCTAAGACAGAAATGCAGACAAATCCCAAGCAAGGATAAGATTTTTGTAAGGAAACAAAGTCAACTTTTAGTACATGTGTAATCGTGAAGGTCTAGTATCATAAATGTATTGATAGATAGAGAACAGAATACAAGTGACACACGATCACCAGGTTTTCACCACTTGGAAAAAATTTCTCATTCTTTGTGCTACCAGGATGCCCATTTTACCAGGTTTTCATCAAGGTACTTTTCTCTTTTTCAATTTTTTTACTATTTTTAATTTTTTGAATGTTTTTGTAGTATCAAGGAACCTATTTGCTAGGTTTTCACCAAGGATACCTTTTCTTCAGGACTTTTTCCACTATTTTTGGATTTCCTTAGGATCAATTTTCTGATATTTTTGGTATTTTCTGAGTTTTTCACTGTATAGGCTCTGCTAGCCAAACGTTAAGCGTAGAACCGCTTTAAATGTAGAGTATCGATAGGATCTGGAAGGACGTCTCCCTTAGGTGTAGCTATTTAATAGGCTCCAGTCCCAAAAGTAGCAGTGATAACATAAGGTCCCAACCAGTTTGGTTCAAACTTTCCTTTCTTCTTTTGGTTAGGATGGTTCTTAGGATTCTCCTTTAGGAAGAGATCCCCCACCTAAAATTGTCATGGTTTGACCTTTTTATTGTACCCTTTGGAAATTCTTTCTTGGTACATCTTCAGATGATCAAACGCCTGTTGTCTGCGCTCATCAAGTAAGTCTAAAGAATTCACCCGATCAATGCGGTATTGCTCACCAGTAACAATACCTTGTAAAGATGGGATTTCAACCTCAATAGGTAGTACCGCCTTAGTGCCATAGACTAGGGAAAATGGCGTGGCTCCAGTTGGTGTTTAGATGCTTGTTCTGTACACCCATAGTGCCATATTTAGTTGTAAATTCTAGTCTATGCCAAACTTACTCATATTTCTGTGTAGGATCTTGAGAATATTCTTGTTAGATGCCTCAGCCTGTCTATTACCTTGAGGATAATATATTGAGGAGAAATGTTGAGTAATGTGAAATTGTGCGCAAAGGTCATCAATGTCTTGGTTTTTAAATTGGCCCCCATTATCTGTCACAATTGAAGAGGGTATCCTATATCTACAGATAATGTAGTTCAATATGATCATAGCCACCTGTTTTCCAGTGGATTTGATTAGCGGCACAACCTCCACCCACTTCATGAAATACTCAGTGGCCGTAATGATGAACTTGTGTCCATTTGAAGAATTAGGATATTTTTGTCTAGCCATGTCAAAGGCCCATTGCTGAAATGGCCAATGTGTTATGAAAGGTATGAGTTCTCTGGTAGGAGCATGGATGAGATTTCCATGTGTTTGGAATTTATGACATGTTTTAGAAAATTGAATAGCATCTTTTTCCATTGTAGGCTAGTAATAGCCTACTCTGAGCAGTTTCTTTGCTAGTGAAAAGCCGTTTGAATGGGATCCACATACACCCTCGTGGACTTCTTTTAATACGCGATCTGACTCTTTGTGTTCTAAACATCTAAGAAGTGTACCATTGAGACCTCATCTATATAAGTTATTAGTTATGAGAACATAACGCGATGCTGTCCTAATCAAGGCTCGCTTTTCATTTCTAGATAGGTCATTGGGAATAGTTTGGTCAATTAGGTAAGCAATGATTTGAGCATACTGAGATTGGTCTGGGGTATTCAAAGCACAAATTACTTGGCATTTAGGGGTATCAAAGGCTAGGTAGGATAATTCTTCCACCAAGAAGTCATAGCGGAATTGATGTTCCTCCAGTTGTAACATGGATGCCAAGGTAGCAATAACATCTACATCTTTATTCTCTATTCTGGGTATCTGCTGGAACGTGATGAAGAAAAAGTATTTCTTTAGGTCATCTACCAATTACTTGTAGGGCATCAAATTCTCATCTTTCGTCTGATAATCTCCATTTACTTGATTGATGATGAGCTGGGATTCACTGTACACATGTAACTCTAGAATTTTCCATTCCATAGCAAGTTTAAGACCGTTTACCAATGCTTCATATTTAGAAATGTTATTTGTGCATGGAAACATCAATTTGTAGGACTTGGGTATCTTATATCCTTGAGGAGTTATGAATAGAACCCCTGCTCTAGAGTCTTGTTACGTAAAGAACCATCAAAGTACATCTTCCACGGATACTCAGTTAAATGCATAATTGTTTCAGCAGGGAATTCAATTCTTAAAGGCTCATCATCTTGAAGTGGTGAATCAGATAATTGATCAGTGAAGACTTGTCCTTTAATAGCTCTTCTATCCACATACTCAATGTCAAATTGGCTCAGAATGAGGACCCACTTTGCCAGACATCCTGTTAATGCTGTTTTGCTCAGGAGGTACTTCAAAGGATCTATCTTCGCAATGAGCCTTACTGTATGTGATATCATGTAATGCCACAATTTTTGTGATGTAAAGACAACTTCTAAGCATTCTTTTTCAATAATTCTGTAATTGAGTTCATAGAAGACTAGTGTTCTACTGATGTAGTTGATTTATCTTTCTTTCTTAGTTTCATCCTCTTGTGTGAGAAATACTCCTAGTGATGTGGCTGTAGCTGAAATATATAGGAGTAATGGTTTTCCATGAATGGGTGCCATAAGAAAAGGAGGAGTTTCCAGGTACTCTTTTAATTCTCTGAAGTTGGCTTCACAATGTTCATCCCATTTGAAGTTGACCCCTTTATGTAGTAATTTGGTAAAGGGTTGTGCTTTGTCGGCAAGTTGCAACATGAACCTTCTGATTGACTGGAGTCTCCCTTGTAATGTCTTCATTTGACTAATGTTGCATGGAGGAGTCATTTCTAGTATAGATTTAACTTTTCCAGGGTCTACCTCAATTCCTTTTGCTAAGACAATAAATCCTAGGAGCTTTCCTGATTGGACCCCAAAGGAAAATTTCTTGGGATTGAGCCTGAGGTGAAATTGCTCCATACGATCCAATATCTTTCTTAAGTCATCAATATGAATATTCCATTCTTTGGATTTAGCTAAGGTGTCATCCACGCAATCCTCCTTGTTTTTATGCATCATATCATGGAATATAGTGGTCATTACTCTTTGATATGTGGCACCTGCATTTTTTAACCTAAATGACATAACGTTCCAGCAAAAGGTGCCCCATGCACATGTAAATGTGGTCTTCTCTTGATCTTTAGGAGAAATTTTAATCTGATTGTAGCCTGAGAAACCACCCATTAATGAATACACTTGGTAGCCTACTGTGAGGTCTATGATCATATCAATATTAGGCAGCAGAAAATCATCCTTAGGACATGCCTTGTTTAAGTCTCTAAAGTCTGTGCAAATCCTAGTAGATTTATTTGATTTAGATACTGAGACCACATTATAAATCCATCCTGCGTAAGCGATGAATTTGATGAATCCAACTTTCAATTACTTCTCTAGCTCTGCTTTTACTAGTAATGCAACATGAGGATGCATCTTTCTTAGTTTCTTTTTTACGGGTTTGATCCCGGGAGCTATAGATGAATGATACATTATCAATTCAGGATCCAGCCCAGGCATATCTATGTAAGACCATGCAAAGTTGATATTTTTCTCTTTTAGGAACTTAGTAAACTGTGTCTTCTCCTAATCTGACAAAGATTGTGCTAGGTGAACTATTTGAGGATCTTCAACTTTTCCCAAGTTAATTGGTTGCATTGGTTCTATTAGAAATGAAGAACTTTCTTGAAAGTGCTTGGGGAGGATATCGAGAATCTCATCTTTTGGTGCCTCTAAGAGGTTTTCACCATTAGATACGTATTTTTTTTACTATTTTAGAATCTGACACTGTCACAATGTGGGTTTCACCATCAGTTCTCTTTTTCTTTTTATTTTTCAATTTTTTACTGAGAAACTTGATATCCTCCTGCGACATGTTCACGCTCCTTACATTGGTGGAAGAAGGGTAAGGTTCACAAGTGTTTAGATAGCAAGCCAAGGTGTATTCATTAGGGAAGTCAAGGATAGGAGTAGGATCCGTATTAGTCCAATTAATTATATATGGGTTTATTAAAGACAAGGATTCAGATTTTGGGAAGGACAACATTGCGTTAGCATCAAGACTATTAACCGACATGACATGTTTTGTTAAGTTAATATCTTCAATGTTTAGATCAATAGGAGTTAGATCGTCATTATCAAAGTCATGGTTAGTTATATATGGACCAAACTCTAGTGACTTGTAAGTGGAACCTTCATCTTCGTCTCTTCGTAGAAGGAGACTCCTTGCTTGTAGCCTTTGAATTTCCTCTAGGTCTAGGAGAATACCAGTTTCTTCATCAATGAGTGGGGGAAGGAATTCCTCCTCTGCTTCAGGAATATCCACACTTTTAGGAGTGGTGTTAGAATGTTCTTTGTGTGCTAATGGAGATGCAAACATGTGAGTTACATCTATCTCAATATCCTCTATGGAAACAAATAGCTCATCCCACTCGTAATCATGTGAGTCAGTTACCTCATCATCAGACCAGTTGAAGAATTCAGCAATAGTTACCTGGTGTACCCTATTAGCCACTTGTAGATCAAAATGTGGTAAATCAAGGATATGTGAAATTGTGAATAACTACCCCTAGTTAGGATGTGAATCCTATTGTCAAGGTGTGTCTTCAGTAGCTGTTGCGACTAATGATACTGCTGGATTGTCTTATGTTGTTTCTTCTACCTCTTGAATAGGAGTTGGTGGTAAAAAAGGGATATGAGTGTCTTGTGGTACCTCAAATATTGGTACATAGTGCTCTCCTTGATATTCAGGATTCTCCATGCCAACATGTAATAATATTTCATAGGACCATTATTCTAGTTCGGTCTCTTCTGTTTCATCACTCCCTTTGTCAGAAACTGGTGGACTATCACTTGAAGTAGGGTTTTCAGATTTTTTTATTGAAGCCTAGTCTTGTTTTAGCTTTAGTATCCCTAAATTCTATGTGTACAGGTTTAATGAGTCCTTTTCCTCTGTCTCCTAAAGGTCCTTTTCCTTTATATCCCATTTGTTTGAGGAGATCATATCCTTTTCCATACTTCTCTGGGGATATTTCCACATGTTTTACCTCAGCTTCCTTTGGTTTTCCCTTGTAAAGCCAGGCAAAGAATCCCTGTTCTTCTATGTTATCTATATAAGATGTTAATGCCTTAACCATGCTAGTTTCTTTGTGGATTTCTGGCATTCAAGATGCAGCAGGCGTGAATGATGATGAAGGTTTTCCATAGGATCTTGGTGATATTGGAAGTTCTGTTAATGATGGGGTCATGCCCAACTTGTATTCTTCCATACCCATTTCTTCAAGTTTTAAGGTCTTTCCAAATATTTTCATAACCATGTCTTTGGTAATCTCAGGAGCAATCTCATCCATAGCTTCCTTGTTATGCGGAACCATACTACCCGCCTTAATATTGTTGTAAGTATAATTAGCATCTACAAGAATTGTCACTTCCACCCCATTATGTGGGAACTTAATACATTGGTGGAAGGTAGACGATACAACTTGCATTTCATGGATCCAAGGTCTCCCTAACAGTATGTTTTAAGCCAAGGGTAGATCCAGAACTTGGCATATGACATTCCTTTCAACCGGCTTGACTCTGATGTGTAGAACAATAAGACCTTTAGAGGATCTTTCTTCCTCATCATAAGCTTTGATAGTGATTTTGCTTCTAGAATCAATGGTCTATTTTGAGAGACCCAGTTTCCTGATTAGATTAAGGGTACAAATATTCAATCCTGCACCTCCATCTATCAATACACATCTAACACGAGATTTATGAATGAGGACTTCAATATGAAGGGGTTGATTATGTGGATTAACCATCGCTAAGATGTGATTAACCATCACTTGGAATTTGTCTATATCAAGGTCCTTTGCCATATTTGCAGCATGTAGGGCTTGTTCAAGGATTTCCCTATGCACTGAGGAGATCTTAAGCAACTCAAAAATGGAAATTTGAGCAGAGGTTCATTGTAACTGATCCACGAGGTTGTACTTTGTTGCAGGAATAGTAACTATTTGTTTGCTGGTGCTGGCTTGGAGATAGTGATAATGGGTACTTTGGAAGTTGTTACTAGTTTTGATGAGAAATTGGGTCCTTTAATCATGACTTGTGCTTGACTTCGGGTTACCGCATTGGATTGTGAAGATGTGTTTTGAACACCTTTGATAGTGACCACATTAATTGATTCAACTTTAATGTCTAGCATGTTAATCACATTATCATTTTTAGAGTAGGCGTAGTTCAATTCATTTCATTTTCCTTTAGATTCTTCCCCATTCTTGTAGTTAGGGAACGACTTGTTAAATGCTATATGATCTTCGTGTTGGAGATTTGTTTCTGTGTAGTTGATTGATTGTATGTTTGTCATTGATGACAACATATAATACATAGTAGTGATTCTGTATGTACTTATTAGAATGATGATATCAAGCCTTGTGTGGTTAGACACATGTTTTAGACATGTTTATTATGTTATATTCATACACATAGATCCAGATATGATGTTTCAGTCAAGTTGTGTAATTCTGGTATTGGCAGTTACAGTTCTAAAAGAGTATATGTTTAGAGCCGACATATGTAACATGTTTCTTGAGTTGTGCCTATCTTTAGGATATGTGTGTGTATATTCATGATTAGTTATGAGTTGATGATTGTTATCTAAAGGCACCAAATGTGTTTCAAGAAGATTACAAAGTTAGTGTTAATTTGATGAGGCCGAATTAGTGAAGCGTCGCGTCTATTCAGTTTGTGTTGCGCAGACTTAATACTGTTTGTGTGCTTAGTAAAGACTACAAGGATGTTATGAAGAGTTTTCATACAGGTCCCATGATCTCATACTTTGAGGAAGATACTTATAGCAAGTCATTTGTGATATGCTAAGTGTTAATGATACAAAAAGAGACAGAAAATGTACAGAGAAGAATATCAGTTGTGGTTCAGTCATCAAGAGTCTATGTGAAGAAGCAGTAGAAGATTATAATACATTAGAACTGATCAAGATAGAAGGTCTACTATACAGTTCATCATCAGATATAGTGCATATCTATTCTATAGAAGGTTGTAGCCTTGACCATTGAAGCAGTGAGATTTTGGACAGTGAGTCCTCACCCCTAACAGGGTTATTTGTAAAAGACTCCTAACAAGGTCAGACCCTTAACCAGGTCACTATACTTATTACATTGTAAAGAACAACTCCTAACAGGGTTGCAAGATCTTCTAACAAGGATTACTATAAACAAGTATAGTTCATTGTGGGTGCTAATTCCCATCGGGGTTTTTACCATTTGGTTTCCCCGTATTCAAATTATGTGTTGTGTACTGTGTTATCTGAATGTGTATTTACTTTATTATATTCTAGAGTTAAAGAAGTAAAAAGAATTAAAGTTACTGATAACTGGTTCACCCCCCTCTCAGTTATCCTTTGGGACTATTCTAACAATTGGTATCAGAGCCAAGTACTTTGGAGAAGAATCCTAACCGCTTAAGATAGATCAGATGTCTTACTTCAGAAAAGAGAGCCCTAAGTTCAATGGAGAAAATTATCTGGATTGAAAAAAAAAATGATAACACATCTACAGTGTGTTGGCTTTGAGATCTTTGAGATAGCTACACAAGAAGTTGTTATTCCATCTCTGAAATACCTTGCAAAGGATGATGCTACTAATAGAAAAAAGGAAACATTTACCAATAATGCAATTTCTAAAGAAGCCCTAATCAGTGCCCTATCCAACAGTGAATTTTCTGAGATCAAGAAAATTGACAGAGCATACACCATATGGAAGTACTTAGAAGATATGTTTGGATGATATATTCAAGCAAAGAATGCGTGCAGGAAGACATGGAAAAAAAATACAACAGTCTTGAGATGTTACCTGAAGAGAACATTAGAGCTTACAATCAAAGGATAAATGAAGCAGTCTCTGGAATCAGAAACAATGGTGGAGAAATATCAGAAGAAGATATAATGGACAAGC
>MU223315.1:1291430-1306627 GCA_018584345.1 Thuja plicata | reverse complement strand
TCTTTGGCAGCAAGTGCTACATCAAGAGAGATGATGGTGTTGGTAAGTTTGATGCTAGAAGTGATGAAGGTATTTTCCTTGGTTACTCTACAAAAAGAAAAGCATATAGATGTTTCCATTTGAGATTTAAAAAGGTAATTGAAAGTACTCATGTAAAAATTGATGAGAAGTTTATGGTTCAAGAGAGGTACTATGAATATGCACCTATGATTGAAGATGAACCCAAGCCTAACAACAAAGATATTGTTATTGAAGAAATGTTTGATTGCATTGATGTCTCATGCAATGACCCTGAATCAAGCATAGAAGAATTACAAATTACAGAAGAAGAAGTAACACCTAAGGTTCCTAAATTGACATCTAGATACCACTCCAAAGATGATATCATTGGAGATCATAGCAACAGTGTTTTGACCAGATCAAAAGCAAAAAGTCTAGCAATGGATGAAGAGGCATGTCTAGTTTCACAGATTGAACCTTTAAGTGTTGAAGATGCTTGTAATAATTCTGATTGGAAGAATGCAATGAAAGAAGAATTAGATCAGATAATTAAAAATGATACATGGGAATTGGTCCCTAGACCTAGTGACAAAAATGTGATTGGAACAAAGTGGGTATTCAGAAATAAGATGAATGAAGATGTTACAATAGTAAGAAACAAAGCAAGATTGGTATGCAAAGGATATGTGTAGAGAGAAGGAATAGACTACACTGATATATTTGCCCCTATAAGTAGACTGGAAGCCATTAAATTTTTCTTGGCCTATGCAACATTCAAAGAATTTAAATTTTATCAAATGGATGTAAAGTCAGCTTTTCTAAATGGTGACTTGAAGGAGGAAGTCTACATAGAACAACCTGAAGGATTTAATCTTTCAGATAAACTAGACAGGGTATGCAGATTGAAGAAAGCAATCTATGGTCTTAAACAAGCTCCAAGAGCTTGGTATGAGAGACTTGATGGTTATCTTACCAAGATTGGATTCAAGAAAGGTGCAACAGATTGTAACCTATTCACAAGAGACACACCTGATGGATTACTACTAGTTTATATATTTGTTGATTACATTATCTTTGGAGGTAATGCCAAGCTTAGTACAACATTTGCAAAAGAAATGCAGAATGAATTTGAAATGAGCATGATTGGTCCTATAAAATACTTTTTGAGACTAAATGTAAAGCCGACAGATAAAGGTATATTCATTAATCAGTCAAAATGTGTGAAGGAAATATTGAATACCTTTAAGATGGAAGAATGTAAGCCAGTATGCACCCCTATGATAATAGGAAGCAAGCTTTCAAAAGATGATGATTCCATAGTAGTTGATAAAACATTGTACAAATATATGATTGGAAAAATCATTTATCTAACTCAATATAGACCTGACATATCTAATGCGGTTGGCATTTTTGGAAGATTTGCAGCTGAACCCAAGTAGAATTACCTAATGGAAATCAAGAGGATATTCAGATATCTAAAGGGAACTATAGACTATGGTTTATGGTATCCTAAATCAGAGAATGTACAACTTCATGTGTATATAGATGCAGATTGGGTAGGTTGTATTGATGATAGGAAGAGTACTTTAGGAGGAGAAGTATTTCTTGGAGATAGGTTGGTTTCTTGGATAAGTAAGAAGCAGAACTATATTTCTCAGTCAACAGAAAAAGATGAATATGTTGCAGTAGCACTAAATTGTTCAACCATGGTTTGTAGCAAATAGATGGTTAAAGAATTTGGTATTCAGGTTGATTATCCTATTGTTATTCACTGTGATAACACTAGCACTATTAACATGTCTAAGAACCCTATGATGCACACAAAGAAAAAATAGATAGAGATCAAGTACCATTTTCTAAGAGAAAAGGTTGCAGACAAAGAAGTAAAATTGGACTATGTGAGCACCAAAGAATACTTGGTAGATATTTTCACAAAACCTTTATCAAAGGATACTTTTGAGTATCTCAGAGATAATTTGGGAGTAATTACCTCTCCTGAGTCTGTTTAGAAAAAGAAGGAAGAACATTAGTACTTTGTGACTGATAAATGGTTGACTACTCTACTTCTAGAGTAGTACCTGTGCCTAATGGTTTATGGTGCCCTTTGCCATTGATGTCAAAGGGGGAGTATGTACTAAGGGGGAGAATATACTCTAGGGGAGTATATATTAATGGAAAAAAAACACAATCAACGAAACTACACCAGTGTAGATAAATATTTGATGAGGATATTGAGAAGGTTGTAAAAGAAAGAGGAAACCATGAACAAATGATGTTTTTAATATCATATGTTGCCATCAATGTCAAAGGGGGATATTGTTGGAGATTTGTTTCTGTGCAGTTGATTGATTGTATGTTTGTCATTGACGACAACATATAATACACAGTAGTGATTCTATATGTACTTATTAGAATGATGATATCAAGCCTTGTGTGGTTAGACACATATTTTAGACATGTTTATTATGTTATATTCATACACGCAGATCTAGATATGATGTTTCAGTCAAGTTGTGTAATTCTGGTATTGGCAGTTATAGTTCTAGAAGAGTATCTATTCAGAGCCAATATATGTAACATGTTTCTTGAGTTGCACCTATCTTCAAGATATGTGTGTGTATATTCATGATTAGTTATGAGTTGATGATTTTTATCTAAAGGTGCCAAACGTGTTTCAAGAAGATTACAAAGTTATAGTTAATTTGGTGAGGCCGACTTAGCGAAGCATCGCGTCTATTCAATTTGTTTTGCACGGACTTAATATTGTTTGTGTGCTTAGTAAAGCCGACAAGGATGTTATGAAGAGTTGTCTTATAGGTCCCATGATCTCATACTTTGAGGAAGATACTTATAGCAAGTCATTTGTGATACGCTAAGTGTGAATAATACGGAAAGAGACAGAAAATGTACAGAGCATAATATCAATTGTGGTTCATTCATCAAAAGTCTATGTGAAGAAGCAGTAGAAGATTATAATACATTGGAACTGATCAGGATAACAGGTCTACTATACAGTTCATCATTAGATATAGTGAATATCTATTCTATAGAAGGTTGTAGCCTTCACCATTGAAGTAGTGAGCTTTTGGACAGTGAGTCCTCACCCCTAATAGGGTTATTTGTAAAAGAATCCTAACAGGGTCAGACCCTTAACCAGGTCACTATACTTATTGCATTGTAAAAAACAACTCCTAATAGGGTTGCAAGATCTTCTAACAGGGATTACTATAAACAAGTATAGTTCATTATGGGTGCTAATTCCCACCGGGGTTTTTACCATTTGGTTTCCCCATAATCAAATTGTGTGTTGTGTACCGTGTTATCTGAATGTGTATTTACTTTATTGTATTATGGAGTTAAAAAAGTAAAAAGAATTAAAGTTACTGATAACTGATTCACCCCCCCTCTCAATTATCCTTTGGGACTATTCTAACACTTCATTAGTGGTGTGTCCTTCCACTTTGATCTTTCCTCTTTCGATAAGGTCTTGGATAACATGTTTGAGTTTAAGACAGTTATTAGTCTTGTGTCCTTTATTCTTGTGAAAGACATAGTAAGAATTATCATCCCACCACCTTGGTTTGACTTCCGGCTCCCATGGTTTGGAATCTGGGATTGTGAGAACTTTGTTGTCTAATAGTGTCTTTAAAATAGTCACAAGAGGTTCTCCCAAAGGAGTGAATGTTCTTTGAGGCTTGGAAGTCCATGGCCGACCTTTGTTATTCTTGTTGTTTTCTTTAGGTATGGAGGTTGTTACCTTGGCATCTTTACTTGCTTGCATGCTATTGTTAGATTGAACACCTCAGGTTTAGGATTAATATTGGATGCATCTACCACTCCATCGTTAACAATATTTTTGTTTTGCTTACACCACTTAGGTTTGTTTTTGGGGTTGTTAGCTTTGTTTTCACTTTGGAGAGTGATTTCTCCCTTTTTAACCATGAATTCTTCGATACAGATGGCATTTTTGATCATCCTGTTGAATCTAGGGGAGTCTTGCATTTGAAATGCGTAGTTGAACTCAGGTACCAAGTTATTAACAAAGATTTCCATTTTCTCAGATTCGGGAATAACTCTTGAATACCATGTAATGATTTTCCTCCACCTTTGTAGAAAGTGTGTAAAGGTTTTCACAGTCTTTTGTTTAGTGTTGCACAGATCTATCATAGTCACATCATGTTGTATATTATAGAATTAATGTTGGATAAATCATTGAATTAACTCCTCAAATTTTTTTACCTTAGGTGTAAGTTTTGAGAACCACTCCATAGCATTGCCTCCTAGACTTCGAGGAAAGAGCCGCATGAGGTATGTAGATTCATGCATGTATTCTATGCTCAGAGCATAAAATTCTCTCACGTGGTCATGTGGGTTGGTCTCTCTCGTATATTTGTCATATTTTGGTCTTGCCATGTTGGGAGGAAAAAAAACCATATTAATACTCTTATCGAAAGGAAATGGACAAATAGATTCCAAAGAGTATTTTGTCTTGGGTTTAGCCTTCTCCTGTTTGAGAATCGCAAGCTCTGTTTGCATTAAGGTTAGTTGTTTGTTGAGGATAGATATAGGAGTTGACACCTCCTTTTCTTTTAGTTGTTCCACATCATAATCCTTAGATAACTTTACGCCAGTGGATGCTAGATGGAGAAAGTATTTCTCTTTATCTTCGCCAATCATCTTTTCCAACGTCTTTTGGAATTTCTTACTATATTTGAGTTTATTGTATTCTTCTTCAGTGATTTATTCCTCAATGTCTGAATCAAACAAAGGATGATCAAAGTGTGGTTCTTCTTCCTCATCGCTATCTTTGTGCTTTTGGTTTTTATCATTGTCGTATTCCTTAAAACCCTTACTCCATTCATGAGTGGGTCTTTCCATTTCTGGAGAGTCTAAATTGAACAGGGAACCACAAGATGTTTCTCCTCGTTGAAAATGTAGTGATCTTGGAGGTGCTTATGTTTCTTTAGAAGTGTACTTGTTGCGTCTTGTGTTAACCATGTATTTGTATCTCAACTTTGTCAAAGTTTCCCGATAGTGTCAAGTGGAGTCTTAAATTTTTCAAGTGAGTGTGTCTAGGTAGAGGTGTCATTTGTGTTTTTGGTGGAAGTAAATGATTCCAGTGTCAAAGGATTAGAATTCCCTGATAGTGAGCTGGGAATCAAGTTGTTGTGAAAAGCGGAAAGATTACACGTATTAAGACTAATTGCGAGAAACCAACAGGACATGCAAGGTAGAAATTTGAAAAAGTGTTTTGACACAGCAACAAGGAGACCAAAAAAAGAAATAGGGACAAACTAATGAGCCAAAATGGTATCCAAATCTACTGAGGTTTTTTGAGAAACTAATCTACAAGTGCCCACTTTCCTAGATGCGAGCCCCTATATGTGAGCCAGGAAATAGAGTATGCAAGCTTCTGATGGACTAAATGCAACCTTTTACCCTAGAGGAAATGAAGTGCTGACCAGATGCAATGCAGGAGACCATATACAATCTTGCACAACCAAATACGAGCCAGGAAATGCAGGATGCAAGTTTATGAGGTTTTGTCAATTTTTGTTAATTCTGTCAATTTCATCTTGGAAGCGCGTGAAGTTTGTTTGATCTGGGATCGTATTCTGGGACTTGTTAGGGCATGAAAAACACATGTAAATCAAGGATTGAATTTTGGTACTTTTTTTGAAGGTGTTATCTCGTTAATGACTTTCAGACATATCAAGCAAATTTGCATTGTTAGGGGTGAACAAACACATGCTTACGCCCTATTTTCTAGGTAGAAGATGAAAATCCTTACTCGTTGACTTAGGTACACACTCAAATTCTAATCAGAATATGGCCATCACCAAGTACATAATGGATCCAGTCATAATGCCATATTAGCTGACTCCAAACGCAAGTGAGGGCATGATATGACGAGTGTCTTGGGGCAATTACTTTTTCCCTTGCACAAGGATTATCACCCTTTTTGAGATGAATCAGGTAGTTTTGTCTATGAAGTTCATTGTTTATGATGGGGCAATCAGTTTGAAATCACCTCCCATATAATTGCACAAGGCAAAATTGAGGCGTATAGCCCTATGAGTGAAGGATTCGAGACAGACAAATCCACTGTTCACCAAGAACCCCTGCATGCAAATGACCTGTTACAGGAAGAAAGCTGAAGAGACAAAAAAAAATCTTGGAAAATCTCAAGCGGTGTGAGAGAAATTACATTCCAAGATAATTAAACAATAATTACAAGAGTTCAACCTATAAGGTGAACGATACCCTAAAAACATAAAAAACTAGGTTGTGCATAATAATTAATATAAATATTAATTATATGCACCTAAGAGACAACTTAAGTAAAATAGAGTAATAAACAACTTAAATAATTAAATCAAAGTGATCTAATTAATAAGTAAAGACATAATTACTCTAACACCCCCCCTAAGCAAAGCTGAAGAGGTAAGCTAACCTAGCACAGGTATGAAAGTAGGAAATGGGTTCCGACAACAAGGCCTGATCAGGTACCCAATACAAGGAAATCTTTGTAAACCAAAGATAAAGGAGAAAACCTAGTGGGAAAAACCCCTATCCAAAAAGAGATAGAACAAACATGCTAAAAAAAACATGAAGGAAGGCCTCAAGAAGACCCCCCAAGGACAACTTCCATCACCCCAAGCATAGAATGCAACTGAAGATAGCGTGGAGATGCAAAAGGTTTGGTGAAGATGTAAACAACCTGTGCATCAGTGGGAATGTATTCCAAAGTGAGAACACCATCCTGAATTTGCTAATAGATGAAATGCATATGAAGCCCAATGTGTTTAGTGTGCTGATGCTCCACAAGGTTGTAGGAAATGTGAATAGCACTCTGATTATTGCACCATAGAATAGTGGGACAATCAAGAGGAAAACCAAACTCATTCATCAACTTTCAAAGCCATAAAATCTCCTGACTAGCATGCACGACTGCTCTGTACTCAGCCTTTGTAAATGAAAGTGCATGAGCATTCTGCTTCTTGCACAACCATGTGATAGGACCAGAGCCAAGACAAAAGACAAATCCAAAAGTAGACTTATGATCATCAACATCACCAGCCCTATCTGAGTAAATGAAGCCAACAATGTGAGGAGCCCCTGATTTGTAATGAATGCCATACATAAGAGTGCCTTGAATGTATCTAAAAATATGCTTGGCAGCTTTCCAGTGACTCTCGTGAGGCTCATGTGAGAACTGAGAGACAAGACCAACTGCAAAGGAGAGATCAAGACGTGTGTGTGTCAGGTACAACAAAATGCTAACCAACTACTGATACAATGTAGGATCCACTAAAGGTGAAGTGCAAGAGGTTGAAAAGGTAACACCTGACTGAAAAGGTGTGGGAGCAGGCTTGAAAGCAAGCATGTCAAAGTGCTGAAGCATGTCAAAGTGCTGAAGCATGTCAAGAGAATACTACTGGTAAGCAAAGATCCCAGTAGAGGACTGAACAATCTACAGACCAAGAAAGTAGTGTAATGGACCAATATCAATCATCTCAAACTGCTCCATCAATGCGCGTTGAACATCCTAAATCATAGAAGAGGAGCTACCTGTGATGAGAAGGTAATCAAAATATAGCACAATGATCAAAACCTCATCCTCAAGATGCTGAATGCAGACTGTAGGATTGGAATGGCAGTGTGTAAATCCTATAGAAAGAAGAAAGGAGTCCATCTTTTCATACCAAGCCTGAGGGGCCTGTTTGAGACCATTCAAAGAATGCCAAAGTCTGCAAACCAAGGAGGAATCCTGCACAAATCCCTGAGGCTGCTGCATGTAAATCTCCTCAATAAGATCACCATGCAAGAAGGCACTCTTCACATCCATATGAAAAATGGGCCATCCTTGAGAAGCTATGATGGATAAGACAAGGCGAATAGAGTTCATCTTGGAGATAGGGGCAAATGTCTCAGTGTAATCAATACCCTCAACCTGTGAACAACCCTTTGCAACAAGACATGCCTTGTACTTATTAATAGAACCATTAGCAACAAACTTAGTATGATACAACCACTTGCATCACACTAAATTTCTTCCCTTAGGAAGAGGACAAAGATCCCAAGTATGATTCTTCATCAAAGAAGAATACTCCTCCTCCATAGCACTGTCCCACTCGGGATTAATGTCTCTACTGAAAATGTCTGAGGATCACCACAAATAGCATGACTTAGACTAGAACCCGTAATATGAGACTGGGTGCGATGGGAAGGGGAAGGGTCACCAGCCAGAGATCCTGCAGCCTCAACTGTAACACGAGTCCATCTAGGCATCGGGGGAGGATCCTGCGGTGGAGGTAAATCGGGATCACCAAGATCATCATCCTCATCATCCTGAAAAGAAACTAGAAGGGATGAGGGAGTAGTGGTAAGTGAAGTAGAATCTAGAAGCAAGGTATCTATTGTAGGAAGGCGCTCATCAAACTGGACATCCCGTCAAAATAGGAGCTCTCTAGAATTAGGATCAAACAACCTGTACACCTTAACATCCTCGCAATAGAAAAAAATGAGGTGTTGGCTCTTCTGCTCCATTTCTCTCCTTTGAGAATCAGGCACAAATACCCATGCTTCACTACCAAAAACTTGGAATGAAGATACATCAAGCTTGACATGAGACCAAGCCTCCTCAGGAGTCATATGTTGAACTGCCTTGTGAGGCATTTGATTCTGAATATAGTTGGCACAATTGATTGCCTCTGCCCAAAAAGATGAATCCATCAACCTGGACTATATCATACAATTAGCCATCTCCTGAAGTGTTATGTTTTTTCTCTTTGCCACACCATTCTACTGAGGGGTGTAGGGAACTAAAAATTGATGCTGAAGACCATGTTTAGAGAAAAAATCCATGAAAGCTTGGTTCACATACTCCCTCCATTATCTGTGCATATCCACCAAATAGAAAGACCAGATTTCTTCTCCACAAATGTCTTAAAGACTTGAAATGAATCAAAGACATCAGACTTGTACTTCAAAAAGTACACCCATGTGCACCTGGAGAAGTCATCAATGAAAGTAACCACATATTTGGCACCAGAAAAAGGAGTAGGAAATAACATGAGGTCACTATGAATCAAATCTAATGGTGCCAAAGCATGAGTAGCTCTTCCCTAAGGAAAAGGATCCCTATGTTGTTTTCCAAGAACACAACCCTAACAAACACCATCAATGCAAGAAATCTGAGGAAGCACAAGAACAAGTACCTGAGTGCTCATCTACTAAAGATATCTATAATTGACATGGCCCAAATTATCATTCCAAAGTCTACTCACTAAATCTGCATGTGCTATAAGACAGGAACCTATACCATCAAAAGGATCAAATCCATCAAATCTGTATAGGCGGGATGCAGAGTCAACACTCAAAGTAGCCACAATCAAATCAGAATCATGTATGTCCTGAATAACCACATCATGCGGTGAGAACTCAACTATCTTACCAGAGCCAAAGTGGAAAATCTAATAGATGGACAATAGGTTCATCAAGATGTCAGGGACAAAAGGAACATCCTGAAGATAACTCCCAGCTAATACAACAGAACTAGAACCCAAAACTGAAAGATGTGATGATTTTCCAACATCAATCTGTGAAGTAGCACAAGGAGCAAGTGAGGTGATCAACTGCTGAGAGTGAGTCATATGGTGAGAGGCACCAGAATCTAAAATCTAGGTTGGCCCAAAATTTGATGCTTGTGCAGTAAGAGCATGACCTTTCCCTACAGGGGAGGATGTGGACTGAGGAGAAGAAATGTGATGCTCCTGTATGGCTTCCTCTAAAGCCTCCAAACATTTCCAACACCTAGAAACAAGATGTCCATCCTTGCCACAAAAACTACAGGTCTCAACTAATTTCTTCTTAGTCTTGGAGGTAGAATCAGTAGACTTCGAAGAAGATTTACCCTTGGAAGGGTTAGCTGGAGGTTTTGAATCAGTTTTCTATGTAGGTTTGGAGGAATACTCACTGCCTACTGAATCTTTCTTTGGTTTGGCTTTCTGTTTTAGTTTCCCCTATGAAGACTGAGCAACTAATGCTTGGCTTAAAGAGCTAGAAGCATCCATCTGTTGGATCTTTGCTTGTTCCCGTGTCAACCGATCACATAATGTCTCAAAGGAAGGCATGGTGTGTCTGGCACCCAAAGCATCCATAGTGGAGTAGAAAGTGGAAGAAAATATCTGATACTATCCTCTCAACTTTGAGAGTATCAGGAAGATACACTCATCATCTATCTTGTTCCTCCCACATCACTGCAAAACTGAATGTAGAGATTTAAAATTCATCAAGAAGTCCTCCATAGTGGGAAAGCTGGTAGGAGTCAAAGTAGTCAACTCTGCATCAAGCCGTAGTTTCCAGAACTCATTCAGTGTGCCAAAAAAATCTGGAATCTTACCCAAAATAGCCCAAGGAGTGGTCAAACCATCCAGGTGAAACAAGAGACTGTTGGAGATATTCAGTGCAATCAAGCCCATGGTTTCATCCATTTTTTTCTGTGCCGAAGAACCACAAAAGGATGCTGCAAGATAAGTTGGTGCTCATCTAGACATGACCATAAGCCACGTGACATAAGTAGCCTGGTCATGTGTGCTTTCTAGGTGTGATAGTTATGAGGTGTTATCCTAGCCACAGAGGGGTCTGACATTGAGAGAAGAAGATGAAAGTAGAAGAGTCTTTTCTGAATTAAATTACAGAAAGAAAAAAATGCCCCCCATAATGTATAAATTTATCTCTTGTACACCAAAGAAACAACTATAGAAAGCACAAAAAACTAGAAGAAAACCTGGATGCCAGATGCAGAGATGAAGGAAACTAAATCCTTTACTTCAATGCCAAAAATAGGAACTCAAATGGCCAAATCGGAAAACTAAACCAACATCATCATCTCCGTCTCGGAAAGAGCTTTTCGGTGATATTTTGGTTTTTGAAAAACGACACCGTATGCAAAAGTTATAGGCAAAAAACCAACTGCACCTCCAAAAAATGAGCTCTTTGGAAAAACATAGAGATGACAAAAAATTTGATAGTCAAATGACTGTCGCAGCGCCTGAAAAAAAATTTGACTACCGTCTGCACATCATGGACCTGTCTCACTGGAAAATTTTCCAGTCGCCAAGAGTTTTGAAAAAACTACCAGAAAAAAAATGAGGGGCCAAAAAGTGACGTCACTTTCTAGACAGTGACATCACTCCTATACAAGCGGTGGTGGCCGGGCAGAGGTGGCTCAGCAGCTGACAGAGGTGGTGGCCGGGCTACTCTACAACGGCTTTCAGGTTGAGGAGCTGCACCGGTGGCTACTGCCGGGCGGTCTGTGGGTGGCGCTCCAGCAGGGGCCAGGCGTGGGCTGGGCCAAGGTGGCGCGGTGGCAGTGGGACGGTGCTACAACCGGCTTCGCCCCAAACAAGCCCTAAAACTATTTTTTTTAAAAATTCTTTTAATTTTTTTTGCCTTGGGAAGCATGTTGTATGACTTTGAGGAGAAATTTTTTTTCAGAAGCTACTGTGGCCAAATATGGCCAAATTTATATGAAAATTTGATCTCTCGGGCCTTCTGAGCATAATGGCGGTGTCTGTTTTGGCTCAAAGTGCTCCAGAAAAAAATGCCTCCTCCAAAATAAAGAAAAAACCCTAGAGAAGCTGTGGTTTTTATTATTGAATCACGGCTTCAAGACCTCTAGACCATGCAGCAGCAGGGAAGCTCTGATACCATGAAGGATTTGAGACAGACAAATCCACAGTTCGCTAAGAACCCTTGCATGTAGATGACCTATTACAGGAAGAAAGCTGAAGAGACAAAAAACAAAGCTTGGAAAATCTCAAGCGGTGTGAGAGAAATTCTATTCGAAGATAATTAAACAATAATTAAAAGAGTTCAACCTATAACGTGAACAAAACCTTAAAAAGGTAAAAAGCTAGGTTGCACATAATAATTAATATAAATATTAATTATATGCACCTAATAGACACCTTAAGTAAAATAGAGTAATAAACAACTTAAATAATTAAATCAAAGTGATCTAATTAATAAGTGAAGACATAATTACTCTAACAATGAGTACTCAAATACGTGTAGTCTCGCAAGCAAGATTAAGTGGCTCCGCTCTACACATACCCAAGCATGTTGAAGGAATGATGTCAGAATTCTAAGAACAAAACCGATTCTGTCTTCCGAGGCTTTGGCCTACAAGGAAACAATTATTTATAGTGAGTTGGAAGGGTTGGCATAAAACCTGTCCTCACTTGGGTCATTCTCGAGAGATTTTTTCCTCAACCGACAGGCCCTCTACTGTTTAATAAACATACAAAGGATTGGCGAGCGTAGGATTTGTAGATTTCTGATTCTTCGAAAGAAGAAGAGCATACTCTCATAGTCCATGCCATTTTCTCCCAAAACACTTCAATCAAATGTTCATTCCCTCAAGTTATTTGAGCTCGATTTAGATATTCCTAATTTATGAAAACATAGTACGTGAAAGCAAAGGTTTGATTATTCAGTTTCCCCAAAATTAGGTGATTTTCTTGTTCAATTACTATTTTCTAAAATTTAGACAATGAATTTGTTCAATTATCCCACAAAATTTTAATGCTTTGTGTTGTTCAATTACTTTCCAAAAATGAAGTTTAAACAGTGAGTTTGTTTGCCTTGTTTAGCTACCCCAAATTCCTTTCAAGTTTTAAATCAATGTTTGACTTTCTGATTTTCCTTTAAATGAAAAGAGCATACTTATCTAATTATTTTAAAGAATGAGTAGAAAATGTTCTTAGTTTGAAAGATAAAATGAAATGGAGGTCAAGATAAGGGGATCACAATCTGTAAAACCATATATTAGGAATCTTTCTCTCACTCTTTTAGCTTTGACAACAATCTGTAAACACTAGTTAGGCTGCTCAAGAGATCAAAAACCAAACTGGTCAAAATGTTAGAGGTTAGGCAATGGAGCATGCAAATTTTTTAACCAGATGCGATCCTGGAAATCCAGAATATGATGCAATATACCAGATGCGAGCCTCTGTTACCAGCTATGATAGACTGTTGACCAGATGCGAGCCTGTACTAGAAATGACTCGGGAAATCCTAGATGCGATCCTAGATTTCTGCGATGCGAGGGCGTATCCTGGATGCGAGCCTTTAGGACCAGAAACAAGCCTGTACTTGAAATTTGGGAAGACAAATTAGTAAAAAACAAACTTGAAATGAGGAAAAATCTGAAATTAGGCCCCACGGTGGGTGCCATAAATGTGTGTGTTAATTAGTGGACCTATTATTTGCAACACGCTACTTCAATAGATCATTATATTAGTAGAAACGCATAAAAAGCAAGGGTTTGAAGCTAAATACTAAAACTGATCTATTGCTTCCTATCTAGGAGGAGTTTGAAGAATGCCATAATCATGCCCTCAGATTATGCATAGATCAATGACTATACAACCTAAGAATAGAAGATTTGAATGAAAACTAATCTAAATGCTTAGTAAACATGCATATTAGCTCTAAAAAGTATGATAATAAAAATACATAATATTCAATCTAAGGTGCAATATGGATTCACAAGTAATCTAAACAGCATAACAATGCTTTAAACTATGAAAATTAAGGCCATTTGAGCTCAAAAACTCATTCTATTTATAGAAGAAATGAGGAGAGAGAGGGGGGACAATGGTCATTAATGGAGGTGTAAAAACCATTAATGAGTTGTAAGAGACATTAATGCCAAAGGCATTAATGAGGCATGGTGGAAGCCATATACATTAAATGCAAGCATTTAAGAGGCATGGTGAGGGTTTAAGAAGCATGGGTGAGGGTTTAGAGTCAAGCTTGAGAAAGTTGACTTTCTCAAGTGGATTGGATTCCTAATTACAGGATTAGGAATGTGACAACATTAGGAAGTGGGTTAGGATATGATTAAGATTAGGATTAGGCTTAGCATGGGGGGAATAGGTTGGGATGGTTTTGAACCTGTAACCACCTAGATTTGGTCTTCTCTAACCATAGACCCTATTTTCCCTAAGTGTGATCATAACCCTAATTATGTTTAGACAACTCTCTTATCGGCTGGCATAATTCATTCCAATCAGATTTAATTTCCTAAGTGATTTAATCACTAAATTTTATTAATCACCTTAGCCAATCAGAACTAATCAATTTTAATTCAAATCAATTCGAATCAATACTTGGCTAAGGTAATTAATTTAAAAGGAATTAAATAAATCCCTATTATATCTAAATCACTTGCAAAAACCTATCTTCTAGCTTAAATTAATCTAATTAATTGGCTATAGTCCTAATTAATTATCGAAAGCAATAAAAGGCTTAAATAATTAATTTTCCTAATTTTGAGTGAATATATTAATTATAATTCATTTCATTAATATTCCCCTAAACCCTAGCCTAACCTATCTCAACCACTTTAACCCTGGGTTCAAACCCATCCCAACCTACTTGAGAAAGTCAATTTTCTCAAGCTTGACTCCCTCTAAGTCCACTTTCTCAAGCTTGGACTTACACCCCTCACCATGCCTCTTAATTGCTCTCATTAATGCATTATTAATGGAGATTCCTCAAGCCCATGCCTCATCAATGCCTTTGGAATTAATGTCTCTTACACCTCATTAATGGTTTTTACACCTCCATTAATGACCCTTGTACCCCTCTCTCTCCTCATTTCTTCTATAAATAGAATGAGTTTTTGAGCTCAAATGACCCTTAATTTTTAGATTGAAAGTATTGTTATTCTGTTTAGATGAATTGAAAATCCATATTGCATTGTAGTTTTGTGAGGCCTCAGCCTAGACCCATCACAGCCTTTCCATTATCTTTATGGTAGACCTAGTAATTTTCTTAAGTTATGATTAATTAAGAAGATTTTACCCTCATGACAAGGTTCAATTACAGTAGATATGAATACTTTACATTTTATGATGCTATCTATACTCATAATGTTAACCCTATGATACATTAGGACTGATACTTTGATGATTGATTTAGTTGATTACTAAGTTGTCACAATTCGGATATAAATACATGCTGATATGAGTTGTCTAGGGAAATGATTAATCACCAATTTAAATTATTGTTGCGATGTGAAATTTAGTGAAGGTTAAAGGTTAGGGGATGAAGTATATTGATGAATCTTCATGACATCATTATGAGAATTGCTTGATGATTTGGTTACTTGATAGATGATTTCA
>MU223315.1:1268853-1289660 GCA_018584345.1 Thuja plicata | reverse complement strand
TGGGAGGTGAGCTTCCCATGGCCATCCTACAAAACTTTCTTTTGCAGGTTATGCTTGAGTAGGAAAGGATGAAGTTGCTGTTTGAAATTGAAAAAGACCAAAGTTGTAAATAAAGGTTGACCTGATTCCTCTTGTATGAAGATACCAGCATTAGGTGCATTTCAAAGTATGTCTTGTCAAGAATAGATATTTCATTATATGTAAAATTTCTACAATTATAAAAGAAATATGTGGTTGTTACATGACCTTGTGAAAATATGAAAAGAATTCTAATATTGTAAATGCTTATTCTTCTGTAAATGAATTAATCATATTTCTGAATTTTAGCTTCAAGCCTATGTAAATCATATTGTCCAAGTTTAGTTTACATTTGTAAAAGGAAAGATAAAGTAAGCTACTAAGTATATGAAAGAGAAAACTAAATGAATAGAATTTATTTTATCATCTATAAACAAATGTTAGTGGAGAAACAAGGAAAATCTGCATGTTCAATGTGGTACATATGAATGGATTGAAATCTGTATGTTCATTGTTGTGCATATGAAGGGATTAAATGATTCATAAATGTGAATATAAAACTATGTACAAAATATGTTCATGAACTCAAATCCATAACATCCATAACAGCAACTAATTGCTGTGAAAAAGTGAACTATATTTGCTTACTCTGACATGATTAGTATATATACATCATGAGTTCATATATGAGCTCATTAAGAATATAATATATATGTAAAAAAAAAAAAATTTAGGTATGTTTTCTTAGCATAGATTCTCAAGGCATTACAAGTTTTGATATTATGCATTGTTATTATCACACTTTTTAGAGCTAATATGCATGTTTAGTGAGCATTTAGATTAGTTTTGATTCAAATCTTCCATTCTTAGGTTGTATATGTTACTGATTTGTGCACAATCAAAGGGCATGATTATGACATTCTTCAAACTCCTCCTAGATAAGAAGTAATAGATCAGTTTTAGTATTTAGCTTCAAACCCTTGATTTTTATGCTTTTCTACTAATATAATGATCTATTGAAGTGTCGTGTTGCAGATAATAGGTCCACTATTTCACACACATTTTTGGCGCCATCATGGGGCACAATTTTAGATTTTGCCTCATTTCAAGTTAATTTTTTACTAATTTTTCTTCCCATATTTTAGGTACAAGCTCATTTCTGGTCTTAAAAGCTCACATCTAGGATACGCCCTCGCATCATAGAAATCTAGGATTGCATCCAGGATTTCCTGAGTCGTTTCTAGAACAGGCTCGCATCTGGTCAGCAGTCTGTCGTATCTGGTAGCAGAAGCTCGTATCTAGAATATTGCCTCGCATCCTATATTTCTAGGATCATATCTGGTTAAAACCTTTGCATACTGCATTGCCTAACCTCTAACATTTTGACCAGTTTGGTTTTTGATTAAACAACCTAACTTGTGTTTGCAGATTGCTATCATAGTTGAAAGAGCAGGAAAAATGATACTCACTTGTGGTTTTTTAGGTTGCCATCCCCTTATCTTGACCTCCATTTCATTTTTGTTTTTCAAACTAAGAACACTTTTCTTCTCATTTGTTAAATCGATTAGATAAGTATGCTCTTTTCCTTTAGAGGAAAATCAGAAAATCAAATATTGATTTAAAACTTGGAAAGAAAATGGAGTAACTGAACAAGACAAAGCAAACTCATTGTTTAATTCATTTTCTGCGAAGTAATTAAACAAGGAAAATCACTAAAATTTGTGGGATTAATTGAACAAGTTTCACCATATAATTTTCTTTGGCAAATTAACTAAACAACACAAGTTACCTAACTTTTTTGGGATAAATGAACTTCATTGTCTAATTTGGGATTTGTAATTGAACAAGCAAAGCACTAAAACTTGCAGTTAAAGAACAATCAAACTTTGCTTTCAAAGTACTTGTGTTTTCATTAACTTAGGAATACCTAAATCAAGCTCAAATAGCTTGAGGGAATAAACATTTGACTAAAGTGTTTTGGGAGAAAATGACATGGACTAGGAGAGTATGCTCTTCTTCTGTTGAAGAATCAGAAATCCTACGCTCACCAATCCTTTGTATGTTTATTAAATAGAAGAGGGCCTGCCGATTGAGGAAAAAATCTCCCGGGAACGACCCAAGTGAGGATAGGTTTTATGCCAACCCTTCCAACTCATTATAAATAATTTCTTTCTCGTAGGCCAAAGCCTCAGAAGACGGAGTCGGTTTTGTTCTCAGAATTTCAACATCATTCCTTGAACATGCTTGGGTATGTGTAGAGTGGAGCCACTTGAATCTTTCTTGTGAGACTACACGTATTTTATTATTCATAGGTCTATACGCCTCAATTTTGCCTTGTGCAATTCTACGGGAGACGGTTTCGAACGGATTGCCCCATCATAAACAAACAAACTTCATAGACAAAACAAATTGATTCATCTTCTAAAGGGTGATAATCCTTGTGCAAGGAAAAAAGTAATTGCCCCAAGACACTTGTCATATCGTGCCCTCACTTGCATTTGGAGTTGGCTAATATAGCATCATGACTGGAGCCATTATGTGCTTGGTGATGGCCAGATTCTGATTAACATTTGAGTATGTACCTAAGTCAACGAGAAAGGATTTCTATCCTCTACCTAGAAAATAGGGCATAAGGATGTGTTTGTTCCCCTAAGAATGCAAATCTACTTGATATATCTGAAAATCGTTAACAAGATAACACCTTCAAAACAAGAAACACAATTCAATCCTTGATCTACATGTGTTTTTCACTCACCAGCAAGTCTCCAAACATGATCACAGATCAAACAAACTTCACGCACTTCCAAAAATGCATTTAACAAAACTGACAAAATCTAACAGAATCATCAGAAACTTGTATCCTGCATTTCCCTGCTCGTATCTGGTATCCTGGCTCGTATCTATTAGAATGGTCCCAAGGATAACTGAGAGGGGGGGGGGGGNGATAACTGAGAGGGGGGGGGGGTGAATCAGTTATTATTCAATTTAATTTGTTTCTCTTTCCTTAATGTAATTTGATAGAAAGTAAATGCACATACAGATAACACAATAGAGTACTCAACAATTTGATTACGGGGAAACCAAATAGGCAAAAACCCCGGTGGGAATTAGCACCCACAAATAACTACACTAGTTTATAATGATCCCTATTAGAAGATCTTACAACCCTGTTAGGAGTTGATCTTTACAATGTAAGAAGTACAAAGACTTGGTTAAAGGTTGGACCCTGTTAGGATTCTTTTAAAGATAACCCTGTTAAGGGTGAGGACTCATTGTCCAATAGTTCACTGCTAAGATGGTGAAGGCTACAACCTTCAATATAACAGATATACACTATATTTGGTAAATGAAATATTAGAGTAGACCTGCTTTCTTAATCAGTTCTAATGAATTGCAATCAACTTCTATTTCTTCACATAGATCTTCAACTTGTTCTCTCTAACTTTTTTCTCTTCTCTGTCTTTTCTTTTTCACTTCCTTTTTCTCACACTCAGTGAACATAACTAAACTGCTATATGTATCTTCACCAAGGATAAGGTCACGACAATATTTGAAAACACTTCATCAACTTCCTTGTTGGCTCAACCAAGCACACAATACAAATTAGGACCGTACAACTAAAATTGAATAGACACGACGCTTCACCAAGTCGGCTTCACCAAATTAACTCTAACATCATGATTATGTTGAAAAATGTTTAGTGCCTTTGGATAACTATATTTAGCTCATAAAAAAACATGAATACAAACACACATATCCTAAAGATAGACGCAACTCAAGAGATACTGTATTTACGTCCGCTCTTAACAGATAAACTCCAGAATTTGTAACTGCCATAACTGACTAATCATAACTCAACTAAAACTACATATCTGAATCGGCGTGAATGCACATAGCAACTAGAACATGTATACACCATGGAACTAAACACACATATCTCCAAAACATCTATATTTATAATTGCATATATGATACCTGCTATATATTATATGTTGTCATCAATGGAAAACATATAATCAATTATTTGCACATAAGCAAATCTCCAAAAATCTCCCCCTTTGACATTGATGGCAATATATGATATCAACTCAAAGTGTCTTCCTTCTTTTTACAATCTTCTCAATATCCTCATTAAAGGTTCCTCTTCACTGTTGCTTCTCTGTATACTCCCCCAGAGTATATGCTCCCCCTTTTAATACTCCCCCTTTGACATCAATGAAAAAGGGTGTTAAACACATTTTAGGTACAGGTACTACTCCAGAAGTAGAGTATTCAACCATTCATCAGTCACCAAGGACTGGTGTTCTTGCTACAAGTTCTAATCAGACTCAGGAAAGGGAGTTAATCCCAACTTCTCCCTGAGATACTCAAAAGTATCTTTTGATAGAGGCTTTGTAAAAATATCTGCTAGTTGTTCTTTAGTGCTTACATAGTCCAACTTTACTTCTTTGTCTGCAAAATTTTATCTTAGGAAGTGGTATTTGATCTCAATGTGTTTTGTCTTTGCATGCATCACATAGTTATTTGACATATTGATAGTACTAGTGTTGTCACAATGAATAACAATAGGATAATCAATTTGAATACCAAATTCCTTGATCATCGATTTGATCCAAACCATTGTTGAACATTCAATGCTACTGCAACATATTCAACTTCTGCTGTTGACTGAGAGATATAATTCTTCTTTTTACTTGTCCAAGTGACCAACCTGTCTCCAAGAAATACTGCTCCTCCTGATGTAATCTTTCTGTCATCAACACAACCTGCCCAATCTGCATCTGTATACACATGAAGTTGTATGTTTTCTGAGATAGGATACCATAAACCATAGTCTATAGTTCCCTTTAGGTATTTGAATATTCCTTTTATTGCCATTAGATGATTTTGCTTGGGTTCAGCTACAAATCTTCCAACAATGCCAACTGCATTAGAAATGTTAGGTCTAGATTGAGTGAGATATATAAGTTTTCCAATCATAGACTTGTATAAGGTCTTGTCAACTGCTGTAGAATCACCATCTTTAGAAATCTTGCATCCTTTTATCATGGGGGTGCTTACTGGTTTGCAATGTTCCATCTTGAAGGTCTTCAATATCTCCTTCACATACTTAGACTGATTTATGAATATGCCTTTGTCCATTTATTTTACATTCAATCCAAGAAAGTATTTGATAGGTCCAATCATGCTCATTTCAAATTCACTTTTCATTTCTTTGGTGAATTATGCACTAATTTTGTCATTACCTCCAAAGATAATGTCATCAACAAAAATAGCAACAAGAATTAGTCCTTCATATGTCTCTCTTATAAATAAATTACAGTCTGCTGCTCCTTTTCTGAATCCTATCTTTGTTAAGTAACCATCAAGTCTCTCATACCATGCTCTTGGGTCCTTTTTAAGTCCATAAAGTACTTTCTTTAATCTGCATAGCATGTCTAGTTTATCTGAAAGTTTGAATCCTTCACGCTTCTCTATGTAGACTTCTTCCTTTAAATCACCGTTCAGAAATGCTGATTTGACATCCATTTGATATACCTTAAAGTTCTTGAATGTTGCATAGGCCAAAAACAACTTGATAGCTTCAAGTCTTCTCACAGGGGAAAATGTATTAGTGTAGTCTATTCCTTCTCTCTGCGCATATCATTTGCATACTAATCTTGATTTGTTCCTTACTACTGTGCCTTCTTCATTCATTTTGTTCTTGAATATCCACTTAGTTCCAATCATGTTCTTGTGATGAGGTCTAGGGACCAGTTCCCATGTTTCATTCTTGATTATTTGATCTAATTCTTCTTTCATGGCACTTTAACAATCTGAATCTTTGCACGCATCTTCAACACTTAAGGGTTCAATCTGTGAAAGTAAGCATACCTCTTCATCAACGGTTGAACCTTTTGCTCTAGATTTTGTCAAGAATTTTGCACGCTGATCTCCAATGATATCTTCCTTAGAGTGGTATTTGGATGTGTACCTTGAGTTCTTAGGAGTGATACTTTCATCTGTGATCTGTGATTCTTCTTCGCTTGGTTCAGGATTGTTACATGAAACATCAATACAATCAAACATTTCTTCAATAATTGTGTCCTTATTGATGAGTCTGGGCTCATCTTCAATCATGGGAGCATAGTCATAATATATTTCTTGAGTCATAAAATTCTCATCAATCTTCTCATGAGTACTTTCAATGATCTTATTTAGTCTTAGATTGAAACATCTATAGGCTTTGCTTTTAGTAGAGTAACCAAGAAAAATAACTTCATTGATTCTAGCATCAAACTTACCAATGCTATCATCCTTCTTGATATAGCACTTGCTTACAAAGATTCTGAAGTATTTTACCGTGGGTACATTACCAAACCAAAGTTCATAAGGTGTCTTGTCTGCGCCTAGCCTCAGTTGTATTCTATTGATAGTGTAAACTGCTGTATTGACTGCATATCTCCAGTAGGTATGGGAAACCTTCCCTTCAATCATGATAGTGCACACTGTGTCAAGTATTATCCTGTTCCTCCTTTCTTCTATCCCATTCTATTGAGAGGTTCTGGGTGCACTTAATTGCCTTTTGATTCCATGTTCTTCACATTAGTCATAAAACTGGTCAGAGGTGAATTCTCCTCCTCTATCAGATCTCAGACATTTTATCTTTAATCTAGATTTATTCTCAACCTTATCTTTGAATATTTTTAACTTCTCAAAAGATTTAGATTTTTCTTTTAAGAACACAACCCACATCATCCTTGAGAAATCATCAACAAAAAAAATAAAATGCCTTTCTGAGTAGTATGATCTTGTTTGAGTAGGTCCACATAGGTCTGTATGTATCAGATCTAATTTGTTTTCCATAGAGTCTTGTTTTCTCCTGAATGAGGTTCTCACATGCTTCCCCATCACACATTCCCTACACATGGTGTCAACTAGTCTTGCAATTCTAGGAAGGTCTCTTACTTCCTTTACATTACTTATCTTGACTATGTTGTCAAAATTGATATGATAAAGTCTCTTGTGCCATAGCCAGCTGTCATCTACTTTTGCAACAAAACAACTTACTTCTGAGTTGAGCTAAAAAACATTACCTTTGGTCTTTGAGCTTGATGCAATCATGTCTACTTCTTTATTATTAATGATGCACTGGTTGTTTTTGAATTCCAACTGAAAACCTTTATCAAGCAACTGTCCAACACTTAGTAAGTTATGATGCAAGCCATCAACATAGAAAACATCATCTGTTTTGTTCTTTCCATCAAGGGTGATAGAACCTCTGCCTATGATAGGTTTGGGAGTGTTATCTCCAAATCTAACCATTCCACCTTTGTACTTGTCCAAATGTACAAATTTGTCTTTTTCTCCTGTCATGTGGTGTGAACATCCACTGTCAATGATCCAGTTAGTTTTGATGTCAGCTTTTGAAACTAATGCTAACTCCTGTTCTTTTACTTCATCTTCTTTGTCCATTTCTTCAAGAATCTTCTAAATGTCTTTAATGGAAACAAATCCAATTTCCTCTTCTCCTGAGTCATCATCAGTTACACCATCCTCAGCATGGTAACATTCTTTAGTGTACTTAGGTTTGTAATCTGATATGAATTTCTTGACTCTTGTAGGGAACTTAGATGCAAAGTGACCAACTTTGTTGCATGAAAAACATTTGAATGGTAGATGTCCTTCATATTTCCCTTTACATTTCCTTTCCTTCTTGGAAATCATAGAAATGATTTCTTCTAGTTCTGTATCCACTTCTTCATTATTACTAGAGATGCTTATAGATTTCTTGTTATGGACTGTGGCTTTGAAGGATGTCTCACTTTTAGATCCTGTCTTCAATCTAGATATCTCAAATGCAGATATTTTTCTAATCAAAGTCTCCCTCTTGAAGTCTTTTGAAAATTGCATAGTCTCATCTAAGATATTGATCTTGCTCTCATAGTCTGCTGTCAATGTGGTCATTAACTTGTCCATTATATCTTCCTCTGATATTTCTCCTCCATTGTTTCTTATACCTGATACTGCTTCATTTATCTTCTGATTGTAAGCTCTGATGTTTTATTCATGTAAAATCTCTAAATTGTTGTATCTTTTCTTCCATGTCTTTCTTCATGCATTCTTTTCTTGGATGTCTCATTCAAACATGTCTTCTAAGTATTTCCAAATAGTATATGATTTGTCTGTCTTCTTGATCTCAGAAAATTCATTGTCGGATAGGGCACTGATTAGGGCTTCTTTGGCAATTGTATTATTAGTGAACACTTCTTTTTGTTTCATAGTAGAGTCATCAACTGCAAGATCTTTCAAGGTGGGAGTTTCAACTTCTTGAGTGGAAATCTCATAGATCTTAAATCCAACACACTAAAGATGTGTTATCATTTTGTTCTTCCAGTCAAGATAGTTTTCTCCATCGAACTTAGGACTGTCTTTCTTGAAGTATGCCATCTGATCTACCTTAAGCTATTAGGATTTTTCTCTAAGGCACTTGGCTCTGATACCAATTGTTGGAATGGTCCCAAGGATAACTAAGAGGGGGGGGGGGGGNGGGCGGTGAATCATTTATTAGTCAATTTAATTCTTTTCTCTTTCCTTAATGTAATTTGATATAAAGTAAATGCACATACATATAACATAATAGAGTACTCAACAATTTGATTACAGGGAAACCAAATAGGCAAAAACCCCGGTGGGAATTAGCACCCACAAATAACTACACTAGTTTATAATGATCCCTGTTAGAAGATATTACAACCCTGTTAGGAGTTGATCTTTACAATGCAAGAAGTACAAAGACCTAGTTTAAGGTCGGACCCTGTTAGGAGTCTTTTATAGATAACCCTGTTAAGGGTGAGGACTCACTGTCCAATAGATCACTACTAAGATGGTGAAGGCTACAACCTTCAATATAAAAAATATACACTATATCTGGTAAATGAACTATTAGAGTAGACCTTTTGTCTTGATCAGTTCCAATGAATTGCAATAAACTTCTATTTCTTCACATAGATCTTCAACTTGTTCTCTCTGACTTTCTTCTCTTCTCTATCTTTTCTTTTTCACTTCCTTTTTCTCACACTCAGTGAACATAACCGAACTACTATATGTATCTTCACCAAGGATAAGGTCATGAAGGTATCTAGAAATACTTCATCAACTTCCTTGTCGGCTCAACCAAGCATGCAATACAAATTAGGACCGCGCAACTAAAATTGAATAGACGCAACGCTTCACCAAGTCAGCTTCACCAAATTAACTCTAACATAATGATTATGTTGAAACACGTTTAGCACTTTTGGATAAATATCTTTAGCTCATAAAGAAATATGAATACAAACACGCATATCTCGAAGATAGGCACAACTCAAGAGACACTGTATTTACGTCGGCTCTTAACAGATAAACTCCAGAATATGTAACTGCCATAACTAACTAATCATAACTCAACTAAAACTGCATATTTGACTCGGTGTGAATGCACATAGAAAATAGAACATGTATACACCATGGAACTAAACACGCATAGCTCCAAAACATTTGTAATTATAATTTCATATATGATACCTGCTGTATATTATCTGTTGTCATCAATGGAAAACATACAATCAATTATTTGCACATAAGAAAATCTCCAATTGTATCTAGTATCATGCATCATATTGGGTCAACACTTCATCGCATCTAGGGTTAAAGTTCACATCCTGGGTCATCAGAAGCTCGCATATTGTATTTCATGGCTCACATCTAGGAGCTCGCATCTAGGAAAATAGGCACTTGCAGATTAGTTTCTCAGGAAACCTCAGTAGATTTGGATACCCTTTTGGTTCTTTAGTCTGTCCCTATTGTCTTTTTTGGCTTCCCTGTTGCTATGTCAAAACACTTTTCCAAAACATCTACCGTGCATGTCCTATTAGTTTCTCGCAATCAATATCAATACGTGTGGTCTATCCAATTTTAACAAAAACTTGATTCCTAGCTCACTATCAGGGCATTCTAACCCTTTCATGCTAGAATCATTTACTTCCACCAAAACACAAACAAAACTCCTACGTAGACACACTCACTTGAACGATTTGGGACTCTTCTTGACACTATCGGGAAACTTTGACAAAGTTGAGATCCAAATACATGGTTAACACAAGATGCAACAAGTACACTTCTAAAGAATCAGAAGTACCTCCAAGATCACTAAAATTTCAACAAGGAGAAACATATCGTGGTTCCCTGTTCAATTTAGACTCTCCAGAAATAGAAAGAACCACTCACAAATGGAGTAAGGCTTTTGAGGACTACGAAAATAATAAATCAAAAGTACGAAGATAGCGATGAGGAAGAAGAACCACACTTTGACCATCCTTTTTTTTGATTTAGGAAGTGAGGAAGACATCACTGAAGAAGAATACAATAAACTCAAACAGAGCAAGAAATTCCAAAATATGTTGGAAAAGATTATTGGCAAAGATAACAAGAAATACTTTCTCCATATAGCATCCACTGGCGTAAAATTACCTAAGGATTATGATGTGGAACAACTAAAAGAAAAGGAGGTGTTAAATCCTAAATCTATTCTCGTCAAACAACTAACCTTTATGCAAACAGAGCTTGCAAATCTCAAACAGGAGAAGGCTAAACCTAAGATGAAATATTCTTTGGACTCCATTTGTCCATTTCATTTTGATAACAATATTACTATGGTTCCGTTTCCTCCTAATATCGAAAGACAAAAATATGACAAATATATGGGAGAGACCGACCCACATGACCAAATGAGAGAATTATGTGCTATGAGAATAGAATACATGCATGAACCTACATACTTCATGCGGCTCTTTCCTGAAAGTCTAGGAGGCAACGCCATGGAGTAGTTCTCAAAGCTTACACCTAAGGTAAAAAAATTTGAGGAGTTAATTCAATGATTTATCCAACATTACTCCTATAATATCCAACATGATGTGACTATGATGGATCTATGAAACACTAAACAAAATACTAGTGAATCCTTTACGCACTTTCTACAAAGGTGGAGGAAAATATTTGCACAGTATTCAAGAGCTATTCTTGAATTTGAAAAGATGGAAATCTTGTTAATAACTTGGTACTTGAGTTGAACTACGCATTACAAATGCAAGACTCCCCTAGCTTTGATAGGATGATAAAAATGCCATCCGTATCGAAGAAGTCATGGTTAAAAAGGGAGAAATCACTCTTTAAAGTGAAAACAAATCTAACAACCCCAACAACAAATCAAAATGGTGGAAACAAAAAAAATGTTGTTAATGATGGAGTGGTAGACACATCCAATGTTAGTCCTAAATCTGAGGTGTTCAACCTAACAAATAGCATGGAAGAAAGAAAAGATGCCAAGGCAAAAACCTCTATACCTAAAGAAAACAAAAAGAATAACAAGGGTCATCCATGGACTTCCAAGCCTCAAAGAAAATTCGCTCCTTTAGGAGAGCCTCTTGAAACTATTTTGAAGACACTATTAGACATCAAAGTTCTCACAATCCCATATTCCAAACCATGGGAGCCGGAAGTCAAACCAGGTGGTGGGATAACAATTCTTACTATTTCTTTCACAAGAACAAAGGACACAAGACTAACAACTGTCTTAAACTCAAACATGTTATCCAAGACCTTATTGAAGGAGGCAAGATCAAGGTGGAAGGACACACCACTAAAAAAGATCATACGACATTTAAAAAGTTGTTTCCTAATTACAAGAAAGGGGAAGCATCCAAAGGAAAAAGGAAATGAAGTGAACTACGCCTACTCTAAAAATGATAATGTTATTAACACGCTAGACATTAAAACTGAATCAATTAATGTGGTTACTGTCAAAGGTGTTCAAAGCACATCTTCACAATCAAATGTAGTGACCTGAAGTCAAGCACAAGTCATGATCAAAGGACCCAATTCCTCCTCAAAAATAACAAATTCAAAAATACCCATTGTCACTATCCCTAAATCAAAAATGAAAAAACAAACAGTTACTACTGCTATTGCAAAGTACAACTTGGTTGATCAATTGCAACGAACCTTTGCTAAAATTCCCATTTTTGAGTTGCTTAAAATATCCACAGTGCATAGGGAAATCCTGGAACAAGCCCTACATGCCGCAAATGTTCCAAAGGACCTTGATATAGACAAATTCTAAGCGATGGTTAATCACATCTCAGCTCCACATTACCTCTCTTTTTCAGAGGAAGATGATAAATCATTGACACATCCACATAATCAACCCCTTCATATTGAGGTCCTCATTCATAAATCCTGTGTTAAACGCGTATTGATAGATGTAGGTACATGATTAAATATTTGCACCCTTAATCTAATCAGGAAGATGGGTCTCTCAGAATAGACCATTGACTCTAGAAGCAAAATCACTATCAAGGCTTATGATGAGGAAGAGAGATCCTCTAAAGGTCTTATTGTTCTACCCATTAGAGTTGGGTCGATTGAGAGGAATATCATATGTCAAGTTCTGGATCTACCCCTGGCTTACAACATACTGTTAGGGAGACCTTGGATTCACAAAATGCAAGCTGTGCCATTTACCTTCCACCAATGTATCAAGTTCCCACATAATGGGGTGGAAGTGACAATTCCTGCAGATGCTAATTATACTTGCAACAATATTAAAGTAGGTAGTATGGTTCCGCATAACAAGGAAGCTATGGATGAGATTTATCCTAATACTACCAAAGACATGGTGCTGAAAAGTTTTGGAAAGACCTTAAAACTTGAAGAAACAAATATGGGAGAATACAAGCTAGACATGACCCTGTCATTGACAGAACTTCTAGTGTCACCAAGATCCTATGGAAAACCTTCCTCATCATTCACACCTAGCACATCTTGAATTCCATAAATCCACAAAGAAATTGGCATGGTTAAGGTATCCACATCTTCTTTAGATAACACTGAAGAAAAGGCAGTCTTTGCCTGGCTTTATAAGGGAGAACCAAAGGAAGCTGAGGTAAAACATGTGGAAATATCCCTGGAGAAGTATGGGAAGGGATATGATCTCCTCAAACAAATGGGATATAAAGGAAAATGACCTTTAGGTGACAAAGGAAAAGGACTCATTGAACCATTCAAACAGGCAGTCTATGCCTGGCTTTACAAGGGAGAACCAAAGGAATCTGAGGTAAAACATGTGGAAATATCCCTGGAGAAGTATGGAAAAGGATATGATCTCCTCAAAAAAATGATATATAAAGGAAAAGGACCTTTAGGTGACAAAGGAAAAGAACTCATTGAACCAGTACACATGGAATTTAGGGATGCTAAAGATAAAACAAGACTAGGATTCAATAATAAATCTGAAGACCCTTCTTCAAGGGATAGTCCAATTTCGGACAAAGGGAGTGATGAAACAAAAGAAATAGAGTTGGAACCATGGTCCTATGAAATATTATTACATGTTGGCATAGAGAAACCCGAATATCAAGGAGAGAGTTATGTACCAAGCTTTCAAGTACCACAAGACCTTCATGTGCCTTTGTTAGCACAAACTCCTATTCAAGAGGTAGAAGAAACAACAAAAGATGATCCAACAGTACCATTGGTTGCAACAGCTACTGAAGACACACCTTGACAACATGATTACATCTTAACTGGGGGCAGTTAGTCATAGTTTCACATATCCTTGATTTAACACACTTTGATCTACAAGTGGCTAATAGAGTACACCAGGTAACTATTACTGAATTCCTAAATAGTTTTGATGATGAATTAACTGACTCACATGATTATGAGTGGGATGAAGTATCTATTGCCATGGAGGACATTGAAATAAATGTAATTGACATGTTTGAAGCTCCATCATAACATAGAGAACATCCTAACACCACTCCTAACAGTGTTGATATTCCTAAAGTAGAGGAGGAATTCCTTCCCCCAATCATTGATGAAGAGACTGGTGTTCTCCTAGGTCTAGAAGAAATTTAGAGGCGACAAGCTAGGAGCCTCCTCCTACAAAGATATGAAGAAGAATAATAATCCATTGATGAGTCATTAGAGTTTGGTCCACATATAACTAACAATGACTTCGATAATGATGATCTAACTCTTAGTGATCTAAGCATCGAAGAGATTAACCTAACCAAATATGTCATGTCAATTAATTATAGTCTTGATGCAAACACGATGCTGTCCTTCCCAAAATCCAATTCCTTGTCTTTGGTAAACCCAAACCTAATTGATTGGACTAAATATAGATCCTACTCCTTTCCTTGAATTCCCCAATGACTACACCATGACTTGCTACCTAAACGCTTGTGAATCTTACCCTTCTTCCACCAATGCAAGGAGCATGAACATGTCACAGGAGGATATCAAGTTTATCAGTCAAAAATTGAAAAATAAAAATAAAAAGAGAGCTGATGGTGAAAACCACATTGTGGCAGTGTCAGATTCTAAAATAGTAAAAACAAAAGATGTATCTGATGGTGAAAACCTCTCAGAGGCACCAAAAGATGAGATTCTTGATATCCTCCCCGAGCACTTTCAAGAAAGATATTCAGTTCTGATAGAACCAACACAACCATCTAACTTGGGCACAACTGAAGATCCTCAAATAGTTCACCTAGCACAATCTTTTTGAGATGAGGAGAAGACAAAGTTCACAGAATTCCTGAAAGATAAAAAGGTCAACTTTGCGTGGTCTTACACAGATATTCCTGGGCTAGATCCTGAATTAATAACACACCATTTATCTATAGCTCCTAGGATTAAACTCGTGAAACACAAACTTAGAAAGATGCATCCCCATGTTGCATTACTAGTAAAAGAAGAGCTAGAGAAATTATTGAAAGATGGATTCATCAGAGTCATCACTTACCAGGATGGATTTCTAATGTGGTACCAATATCTAAATTAGATAAGACTATTAGGATTTGTATAGACTTTAGGGACTTAAACAAGGCATGTCCTAAGGATTATTTTCCACTGCCTAATATTGATATGATCATAGACCTCACAGTAGGCTACCAAATGTACTCACTAATGGATGGGTTCTCAGGCTATCATTAGATTAAAATCGCTCCTGAAGATCAAGAAAAGACTGCATTTACATGCGCATGGGGCACCTTTTGCTGGAACATCATGCCATTTGGGTTAAAGAATGTAGGTGTCTACATATCAAAGAGAAATGACCACTATATTCCATGATATGATGCATAAAAACATGAAGGATGACGTGGATGAAACCTTAGCTAAATGCAAAGAATGGGCTACTCATATTTATGACTTAAGAAAGATATTAGATTGTATGGAGCAATTTCAACTTAGGCTCAATCCAAAGAAATGTGCCTTTGGGGTCCAATCAAGTAAGCTCCTAGGATTTATTGTCTCAGCAAAAGGAATTGAGGTAGACCCTAGAAAAGTCAAAGCTATACTAGAAAAGAATCCTCCATGCAACATTAGTCAAATGAGGACATTACAAGGGAGACTTCAATCCATCAGGAGGTTCATGTCGCAACTTGCCAACAGAGCACAACCCTTTACGAAATTGCTATATAAAGGTGTCACCTTAAAATGGGATGAACATTGTGAAGGCAACTTCAGAGAATTAAAATAATACCTGGCTACTCCTCCTATTCTTATGGCACCCATCCATGGAAAGCCATTACTTCTGTATATTTCAGCTACAGCCACATCACTAGGAGTATTTCTCGCACAAGACGATGAAACTAAGAAAGAAATAGAGATCTACTACATCAGTAGAACACTAGTCTCCTATGAACTTAATTACATAATTATTGAGAAAGAATGCTTAGCAGTTGTCTTTGCATCACAAAAATTGAGGCATTACATGCTATCACATACAGTAAGGCTCATTGCAAAGATAGCTCCTTTGAAGTATCTCCTGAGAAAAACAACATTAATAGGATGTTTGGCAAAGTGGGTCCTCATTCTGAGCAAATTTGACATTGAGTATGTAGAAAAGAGGGCTATTAAAGGACAAGTCCTTGCAGATCAATTAGCTAATTTGCCACTCCAAGATGATGAACCTTTAAGGATTGAGTTCCTTGATGAGACAATTATGAATTTAACTGAGTATTCGTGGAAGATGTACTTTGATGGTTCTTTCACGCAACAAGGCTCTGGAGTAGGGGTTCTATTCATAACTCCTCAAGGCTACAAGATACCCAAGTCCTACAAATTGATGTTTCCATGCACAAATAACATTTCTGAATATGAGGCATTGATAAATGGTCTTAAGCTTGCCATGGAATGGAAAATCATAGAGTTACATGTGTACGGTGACTCCCAGCTCATTATCAATCAAGTCAATGGAGATTATCAGACGAAAGATGAGAAGTTGATTCCCTACAAGCAACTGGTTAATGAATTAAAGTACTTTGTCTTCTTCACATTCCAGCAGATACCCAGAACAGAGAATAGAGTTGCAGATGCTATGGTTACATTGGCATCCATGTTACAACTGGAGGAACATCAATTCTGCTATGACTTCTTGGTGGAAGAATTATATTATCCAGCCTCTGATACCCCTGAATACCAAGTAATTTGTGCTTTAAACACCCTAGACCAATCTCAGTATGCTAATATCATTGCTTACCTAACTGACGAAACCATTCCCAGCGATTTATCTAGGAATGAAAAATGAGCCTTGATTAGGACAACATTACGATTTGTTCTCATAACTAATAACTTATATAGACGAGGTCTCGATGGTACACTTCTTAGAGTTTAGAACACAAAGAGTCAGATCCCACATTAAAAGAAGTCCATGAAGGTATACATGGATTACATTCCAATGGATTTTCACTAGCAAAGAAACTGCTCAGAGTAGGCTATTTCTGGCCTACAATGGAAAATGATGCTATTCAATTTTCCAAAACATGTCATAAATGCCAAAAACACGGAAATCTCATCGATGCTCCTACCAGAGAACTTATACCTTTCATAACACATTGGCTATTTCAGCAATGGGCCTTTGACTTGGTTGGACAAATATATCCTAATTCTTCAAATGGACACAAGTTCATCATTACAACCACTGAGTATTTCACAAAGTGGGTCGAGGCCGTGCCGCTAATCAAAGCCACTGGAAAATAGTTGGCTATGTTCATATTGAACTACAATATTTGTAGATATGGGATACCATCATCAATTGTAACAGACAATGGGGGCCAATTTAAAAATAAAGACATTGATGACCTTTGCAAATAGTTCCACATCACTCAACATTGCTCCTCAATCTATTATCCTCAAGGTAATGGACAGGTTGAGGAATCTAATAAAAATATTCTCAAAATCCTACACAGAACTGTGAGTAAGTCTGGTAGAGACTTGCATTTACAACTAAATCCAGCACTATGGACCTACAGAACAAGCATAAGAACACCAACAGGAGCCACGCCATTTGCCTAATTCTATGGCGTTGAAGCAGTGGTACCTATTGAGGTTGAAATCCCATCTTTGCAGATATCTTTACAAGGTCTTGTTACTAATGATAAATACTGCATCGATAGGGTGAATTCTTTAGAATTACTTGATGAGTGCAGGCAACAGGTGTTTGATCATCTAAAAGTGTACCAAGCATGAATGTCCAAAGGATACAATAAAAAGGTCAAACCACAAAAATTTCAAGTGGGGGATCTCGTCCTAAAGGAGAATCCTAAAAACCAGCCTAAAAGAGAACAGAGAGGGAAGTTTGAACCTAAATAGCTAGGACCTTATGTTATCACTGCTACTTTTGGGATTGGAGCCTATCAACTAGCTACACCTGAAGGAAATTTCCTTCCCGATCCTATCAATACTCTACATTTGAAGCGGTTCTACGCTTGATGTTCGGATAGCAGAGCTTGTACAGTGAAAATTCATAAAATACCAAAAAACATCAGAAAATTGATCCTGAAGAAATCCAAAAATAGTGGAAAAAGTCCTGAAGAAAGGTATCCTTGGTGAAAACCTGACAAACCAGCGCCTTGATACTACAAAAACATTCAAAAAAGAGAAAAATAGCAAAAAAAAAAAAAAAAAAATTTGAAAAAGAGAAAAGTGCCTTGATGAAAACCTGGTAAAACAGGCATCCTGGTAGAAAACAAAATGACAATTTTTGCCAAGTGGTGAAAACTTGGCAATCAAGCGTCACTTGTATTCTATGCTCTATCTATGAATACATTACTGATACTAGGCCTTCACGATTACACTTGTGCTAAACGTTGAATTTGTTTCCTCACAAATATCCTATCCTTGCTTGGGATTTGTCTATGTTTCTATCTTAGGGGACACATCATTATGAACTTGGGGCATCTTTGCTAGCATGTTAGGTTGCGTCTGCTAGGTCATCATAGGATGGTTTGTCCCGTGACACAATGCTTCTCAATGCTTACACCAAACTACCACTTTCATGAAACAAGGATGGCACAAACATTGCACTAACCTAAACAGTATTCCTCAGACCTACATTGGAGTGCAAACAAGAATAATGTTATACACAGACATGGGAACCATATATCTTGAATCCCACATTTTGGTTGATGAATCTCTACTGTGCTTGAAAAATGAATCAATAGTATTTCTCAAATACTACGTAAACACAGTCTGATCTTGGTTTGATTATGACTCTTTTATGTTCTGATGATGCTTTAACTGGGGGCATCTAAGCAGTTATGAAGTTTATTTGATTGATTCTCAATTGATGGTTGTTATGTATTTTGAGTTACTCCATGATTTTAGTGCAAAGATAAAGATTCACAAGGACAGGGGGCATAATGTTTTATTAGTTTTCTGCGTATGGTGATTGTTCCAAATGATCCTATACATTTCACCTAACTTGGATGTTTATGGTAAGAGCTGCCACCATGAGTGGATAGCTATATATATCTCGATCTTTGTTATGTATAAACTATGGTGAGGTTGACACAATTTCCTAGTTTGTTTTCTAGACTCAGATTCTCACTAAGGTATACAAAGCATAATGTACCCAAGGATATGAATTTTCAAGCTCATTGCGGGTCCAATATCTTACCTTACACAGATTCAGACATATTAAAAGGAAGGTGACTAGCTTGTTATCCTGGCTTCTATGCCTTGATGCCTAAGTCTATTTCTGACATTTCATCTAATAAACATAGTATTCATACTTTCATAATATCAGTGGGTATTAGTGATTTTTTTACTATCACATGGTATCCATTCCAAAAAGTGCCCAATGATGATAACATGCTACAATGTGTACAAATCAGTGACAGTCCTAAGAGTCTGCATTAAGACGCATTTAGAGATTGTATAATTCATTTGATAGAACAACATATGGAATTGAGCTCCAAATCATTTCTATTTTTAATTCATTCAAAATCCAAGTTAAATACATAATCAATGATTCCCAAAATATTTGATCTATCGAGAACGAAATCAAACTCACTTTTTAAAATGTGATTAACTTGGTAAAACATGTGTTTTCTCTAAACACACCTTCATTTCTTCACTTATTCTAATCCATTATTTCTTGACCTAACTGACCCCTGTAAGTGATACATCATTTCCACAGAGGGATTTCATTTCTTTCCTTGATTTTATTCCCGAGGGGGCATGATCACACTATCATCAATCAAATTCTTGCTCGAAACTGTTAGAAAACATTGAGAGGGTGGTGGGGGGGGGGGGGGGGGGGGGGGGGGGGGGGTGAATCAGTGTTTGTCTATAATTTACTTTTCAGAAACTTAAACATAAATCAAACATACATTTAATGAAGCTTAACATAAGAACTCATAACACATGATATGATTACGGGGAAACCTTGATCAGAGGAAAACCCCGGTGGGAATTAGTACCCACAAACATTGCACTAGTATAATGAACCTGTTAAAGTTCCTTTTCCCTGTTAGGAGTAGTCTTTACAATGCAAGTACAATGACCTGGTTAAAGGTCTGACCCTCTTAGGATTATTTTAAAAAACCCTGTTAAAGGTAACTGGCTCACTGCCTAGGCTCACTGCCCAATAAGATGAAGGCTACAACCTTCTGATAGTTGATATACACTATATCAAAAGTGAACTGCTGTGATGACACTACTGTCTGATCAGTTCCGTGTATGCACTGATGCTCTTACTCTCTTAAAGAGCTTTATCTCATACTGAATTCAACATTATTCTCTTCTATATATTTCTCATGCATATTATTCGACGCTAGCAACATAACTTTACATTACATACTTATATGTTCATACCTGAATAGGCACGACCCAAAACAAGACTCTAGTCAACTTTGAATACAAAATACACAACACTTGCAAGAAAGTAATCTTAAGCATGTTTACAAAAATACTAATTAAATCATTACAAACATATAATCAAAGGCACTTAGCTATTACATAACAAAATAATTCACGCTGATCAAAACACTAGTCGGCTTCCCTGCTCTATCTTCTGGACTGCTGGTGTACTGATCTATCTGTAACTTCTCCGTACTATCATGCCATACCATGTGTGTTTGGACTTAGTATTTAGACATCACATAGAACATATATTTGAATGCGCATACTCTGATTCGATCTCTCACATGTGCGCTGATGTGCTGATCACTGTATATCTTTGTCTGCCCTGTTTCCATACTTAGTCATTTTATCTTCTAAGTTATATTAGACAGAAACTTAGTATGACTTTGTTGCCATGATGAAAACACAAAATAAGTCATGTATCCTTTAGGAGTCAACTTTCCAACAATCTTCCCCTTTGTCATTTATGACAACAAAGGAATATGGCCAAGTTTCTCAAAATGACTTAATCACAAAAACAATTGTATATTATTGCATCTCTTTAACATATATATATA
>MU223315.1:1248464-1268803 GCA_018584345.1 Thuja plicata | reverse complement strand
TATATATATATATATATATATATATATATATACTGCTCCATATATACACATTCTCTATTACTCCCCCTTTGACATTAATGAAAAAGGTGTACAAAACTGTAAGTCTTCTACATACTTACTCCATGTAAACATCAGGGTACACAATCTAAAGAGATTGGATCTCTTTCTGCCAGAATACTTTCATTGCATCAACTGTTTGAAGATGCGCGCATAAGGCATATGTAAATTTCTCCATCTTTATCAAATCCATGCAAGGACCTTGATCATATGTCATAATGGTGGCATCAATCTATTTGATGTTCTCATTCAGAACTGCAAGAGAGGGCATAAGTGCATTTCTCAGCTGAGTTTGTCTGACTATTATCTTGCTGATCTCCAACTTAGCCTTTTCAATCTTGTCCAACTGACCTTGATAGACATTGTTACATATGTTCATGTCCTAGGTAGATGTATCAACTAATTTTTTGATAGTGTCCACCATGATCTCTGCCTCTTCTATCTTCTTGATATGTTTAGAGGTGAACTTTACTCTGTCCATGCAATTTGCTATGACTTTCTTACCCTTAGCTGCCAATTCTTTCAATATGGATTGCCCAATCTTTAAAGATTTTAGGTCTAAGGTAAAATTCTTTACCAATTCATTCAATCTCTCCTTTTTATATTCATCTTCTACAATTCTAGTAGTAGAGTCTACTAGATCTGTAAAGTGAGCTTTGAAATTTGTTAGAATTCTGTCCACATCTTCAACTGATTGAACTTTGGCTACTTTCTTGTCTGCAGGCACTAAGTTATTCAACATGTTCACTGATTCCAAAAAGCGAGGGTTCCTCATCACTTGTTTCTCTTTTTCTTTTTCCATAGCAAGAACACTGATCTTGATTAGGTATTCTTCTCCCCATGCATCCAGACTTGCTAAATCAGGAGTTAACCTTGACAACAATGAAGTAGATGGTTGAGTGGATGGTGAGAATATAGTATTCTGATTGGTATCCATGCATTCACTCTTTACTGGTATCTCTTTGATTGGTGTCTCATTATCTTGAGTATCTTTTTCTTCATTCAAGTCAATTGGATCATTGGAGGGAACTTCATCTTGTTGTACAGATGTATCATCAGTGCACATCTCTTTAGTGCTTACAAATGCTTTATCAACTTTGTCCATGTCTTTGTCAGATGCTGTCATGGATATCTTGATATTATCAACCACTATAGTATCTTCTAAGTCTTTTGCTGTATCATAAGTTATTGTCACTGGGGGCACTGAAATCTATGGACCTGTTATAGGTGCTATCTGAATCACTGGTTCTGTAACCTATTTGGGAGGAGCTGGAGTTACCTTTGTAGTAGGCACAGTTGATGGAAACATGTGTCTATCCATAAACACTTGTGCAAATGATTTTTTAGTTTCTTTTCCTATATGCTCATACTCTTTGTTTATAATCTGAAGAGTCCTTGTCTTGGTTCTGAGATGAGGCTTTACCAGATCTAATAGAATTGCCTTCTCATCATGTGAGCATACAGGGAGAAGCTTATCCAATGTTTCTTCTCTTATCCTCATGTCTTCCTCAATTGCATGTCTCTTCATGATCTCCAATATGTTCCATAACTTATCCGGTATCACTGTTTTGAGTTCAAGAACTGACTTCTTAAACTTAATCATGTGAGATATGATCATAGAGTGTATCTCAGTTTTATCAATCTCTTGATACTTTTCATACACTTTGGCAATTGTATCTAGTCTTCCTTCATTCAAAATCTTATTCTTCAAGACATTTAGACTAGGTCTAAATCCTACCTCAGGAGGAGCTTAAGTATTCCTTACTTTGCTCTGTGTGTTCCTTGAGGATGGGTGATTTGTGGGCACCTATTTTCTTCCTCTAGACTTATTTCTTGGTATAGAAGATGGAGATGAGCCTAGGTCAATGGTGGTAGAGGGTGCAGAGGTGCTCTCTACTTTCTTCATCTTCTGGATCTCTTCAGTCTTCTTGAGTTCTTTGGCTATCTTGGCTTCTCTAGCTTTGTTAAGATCTTCTTGAGTGACTCAATAAAATTTTAGAATGCTGGATGTGATCTTAGATGCTTTTCTTTTGTTATCAACACTATATAATATAGAATCAACTACATTAGTCTTCTCTCTGTAAGTGCCCCATCTAGGCTCATTGGGATCTTTGGGCACAGACAATAGAACTTGTGCATATCCTTCTAACACATGTTCCTCCACTTCATAACCAAGAGGATGAATCCATTTGGTTCTAGGTTCAACTGCCTCCATGCAAGTGTAATTTTTTTCTACCATGAAACATATGGTATCCTTATATTTATCAACTATCTTCTCAGATAATCTAAACCTTTTCTGCATCTTGATCCTAAATGTCTTGATATCCATACCATGGCATCCCTCACACTGCTCTCTAAAGTGGCTTTAAGTGAAATCTGAGACATTGTGGGTTTTCTCCTATCTAGGTAAAGTTTTGCAACCTTTCCAACAATATGGAAGTACAAGTAGATGATCAAAGATCCAAACTTGAATGTCTTGTTCCTGTCATACTTGATGATTCAAATGTTGTCAATTAATTGAGTGCACAATATCTCACATAGATTGTACTGAGTGTTATCCTTCACCATTCTGATAGCTGATAGGACTATTGCTGTAGAGACACTATTTAACCTGATTTCTTGCTGAAACTTATACCCAAGTATCATAGTTAGAAGCTTTATGTCATCTTCCTTGATAGGGTCAACTGTCATCCCACGCCTATCACTTCTATATAAGCAAACTTGTTCAACTTTCTTCTTGACATCCTTACCAGTAGGAAGAACTGGTTCAGTCTTAGGAAGTCCAGTTAATTCATGGATTAGGTCTGTAGTGATGCGAACATGAACCTCATCAATCCAGTAAGGGTCATCATGTATTCTGCTTAGTAAAATCTTCACCCATTCTGGCTCATCAAACTCGTGTGCATTCGAGTATTCAAAGATAGGGTTATCAATCAAGTGCGTGAACTCATCCTTGAATGTGTAGTCTAGTTTCATCATAGATCCCATATGAGTGGCTATGCTGATATCTCCTACTGTTTCTTTCTTACAATAAATGTATGCGCGGATATCTTCTACGTGAACAACACCTAACAGGGTTTTGGAGAAAGATCCTTCTACATCATCCAGCATGGATTTGAATGGATGTTTTTTAAACACAAATCTCTTCCTCTCTACAATGTCAAATACAATTGGAGTCGCCATACTTACTTGATGATTTCTTAAATAGGGTTTCACAAAAATCTAAAATGACGCAACTGCTAGGGTTCTGTTTCAACTTCTCATCTGTTTGCTTAACTTCCAAATATGTTATGCTTCTATGCTTTGATGCTCAGTGCTCTAGTGCTCTTGAATTCTATGATCTCAAATGCAAGTGTGAAGAACATTGAAGACTTACATCTTTTTATAAAAGTTACTGCATTTAATGTTTGCAACCGTATACAGTTTTCACAGTGAATCTCAAACTTCATTCAGAATGCATTATAGATAATGTGTGTATGCATACTTCATCCAACTATGATCATAAATATAATTTTATAGGTGCATACTCAGAGGTGAGTATACCAGCTGTGCAGTGGTTCTGAGCTAGAATAGCTCCCCCTAAGACCAAGAAGGTCTATTCAAGTAGAAGTAGAGGGTGCGTTGACTGTGGATGCATCAACTACTTTGTCAACATCATTGTCCTTTACTTCAACCCAAATTTTTCTTGAATCTTCTTTTGCTTGAACAAACTTGAATTCTCCTTCTTCTTCAAATAGTGATTTCTTAGGATCCTCTTACTTTTGAGTTCTGGATTTACAAAACCTTGAGATGTGTCCATCCTTTCCACATGTGTGACAAATGATAGGAGGTCTGATGTTCTTGTTCATCATGCTACACTGCTTTGGTGTGTGTTCATTGCAGTTACATATCTAACATGTAGTGTTTTGAAAATTTATTTGAGGTTGATTTATCTGATTGTTTTGATTCATTCTTCTTTGATTCTGTTGTGACTGATTTCTTTGATTTATTCTGCAATGTATAGCCTTGTGACCAAACTTATTATAGGAGAAACAGTAACCATTGAAAGGTCTTACCTCTTTGCAATCTCTGGCCAAATGACCATGTTTGTTACATGCATAACAAGTTCTATTAACTTGCTTGATTTCCCCTTTAGGTGGATCTATTTTAATCTCTGCAACATTTTCAACTTTCTTTGCTTCTGAAGATGCTTCATGTGCTTTCTTTCTTTCTTGCAATGAATTGATTTCAATTTGTGCTCCACTGTATCCAAGACCAGTAGTATCACCTTTTTTCTTTTGTGTATTAAGCTGAGATTGAAGTGAATTAGAACTTGTGTGGAGTTTATCAATCTTATCTTTTTCTTCTGTTAATTTAGATTCCAACTTCTTATTTATGTTTTCCAATTCCAGGACTTTCATGTTTGCTTTCAAGAGTTCATCATCTAATTGTTTGCTTTCTTTGATCTTTTCTTCAATAGCAATTTGACTGTCTGTTAGCTATTCATCTAGATTTTCAATTTTATCTTTCAGAGACATATTCTCTTCATTGAGATTTTTGACCATTTTCCCTAAATCACTTGTAGAACAATCTTTCAAATCTTTTCTTAATTTCTTGATAACCATTTGTGAGCCATCAACTTTTAGTCTAAGTTCTTCATTTTCTTTTTCAGATCTGTCAAGATCTTCAAGAGCTGCTTCAAGATTTTTTTTAAAAATGTTTTGCTTCTGCTGAGTCCATGATATCCTCAAGTGGTTAAACTTTCTTTTAGAGGACCAGAGATCTGATACCATTTGTTAGAAACAATGAGAGGGGGGGGGGTGAATCAGTGTTTGTCTATAATTTACTTTTCAGCAACTTAAACATAAATCAAACAAACATTTAATGAAGCTAAACATAAGAAATCATAACACTTGATATGATTATGGGGAAACCTTGATCAGAGGAAAACCCCGGTGGGAATTAGTACCCACAAATATTGCACTAGTATAATGAACCTGTTAAAGTTCCTTTGCCCTGTTAGGAGAATTATTTACAATGCAAGTACAATGACCTGGTTAAAGGTCTGACCCTATTAGGAGTCTTTTACAAAACCCTGTTAAAGGTATATGGCTCACTGCCTAGGCTCACTGCCCAATAAGATGAAGGCTACAACCTTTTGCTAGTTGATATACACTATATCAAAAGTGAACTGCTGTGATGACACTGCTGTCTGATCACTTCTATGTATGCACTGTTTCTCTTACTCTCTTAAAGAGATTTATCTCATACTAAATTCAACATTCTGTTCTTCTATATCTTTCTCATGCATATTATTCAACGCTAATAACATAACTTTACATTACATACTTATATGTTCATACCTGAATAGGCGCGACCCAAAAAAAGACTCTAGTTGGCCTTAAATACAAAATACACAATGCTTCCGAGAAAGTCGGCTTAAGTGTGTTTACAAAAATACTAATTACATCATTACAAACATATAATCAAAGGTGCTTAGCCATTACATAACAAAATAATTCACGCTGATCAAAACACTAGTCAGCTTCCATGCTCTATCTTCTGGACTGCTGGTGTACTAATCTATCTGTAACTTCTCCGTACCATCATGCCATAGCATGTGTGTTTGGAATTAGTATTTCGAAATCACATAGAACATATATCTAAATGCGCATACTCTGATTTGATCTCTCACACGTGTGCTAATGTGCTGATCGCTGTATATCTCTGTTTTCCCTATTTCCATACTTAGTCATTTTATCTTCTAAGTTATCCTAGACAGAAACTTAGTATGACTTTGTTTCCATGATGAAAACACAAAATGAGTCAAAATGTATCTTCTAGGAGTCAACTTTCCAACAGAAACAACATTAAAAATGACTTCGTTATCAAAAAACTAGGGGCATGACAGTTTCCTTTACTAATTCGAAACTGTTGGATAGAAAGCTTTGGTTCTCATAAGCTAGATATCTTGTGTTTCCTCATTTTTAAATATTCTTACTAAGCTCATGGCAGCTTTATACTGAATTTTGGATGAAAACCATGTTCGGAATCAATATTATCAATATTTGGATGAAAACCAAGTTCAAAATTTGTATCTTTAAGATATTTACGTATTGACCTTTGTTAGATCAAGTTCAAAGTCAATTATATCAGTTTAGTTCAATCAAGTATGAGACTAATCTCATCAGGCATTTTTTTCAATCTTGACCGAAATTTTCAATCTTTTTGAAGTCAAAAATCAAAAACTTTCTTTGAATCAATGTGCTGCTCGCACATCAATTCAAAGAGGGGAAAATGTAACCACCTAGATTTGGTCTACTCTAACCATAGACCCTATTTTCCCTAAGTGTGATCATAACCCCAATTATGTCCAGACAACTCTCCAATTGTCTGACATAATTCATTTGAATAAGATTTAATTTCATAAGTGATTTAATCACTAAATTTTATTAATCACCTTAGCCAATCAAAACTAATAAATTTTAATTCAAATCAATTTGAATCAATACCTGGCTAAGGTAATTAATTTAAAAGGAATTAAATAAATCCCTATTATATCTAAATCACTTTTAAAAACCTATCTTCTAGCTTAAATTAATCTAATTAATTGGCTATAGTCCTAATTAATTATCTAAAGCTATAAAAGGCTTAAATAATTAATTTTCCTATTTTTGAGTGAATATATTAATTATAATTCATTTCATTAATATTCCCCTAAACCCTAGCCTAACCTATCTCAACCACCTTAACCCTGGGTTCAAACCCATCCCAACCTATTCCCCCCATACTAAATCTAATCCTATCCTAACCCACTTCCTAATGATGTCACATTCCTAATCCTATGATTAGGAATCCAACCCACTTGAGAAAGTCAATTTTCTCAAGCTTGACTCCCTCTAAGTCCACCTTCTAAAGCTTGGACTTACACCCCTCACCATGCCTCTTAATTGTTCTCATTAATGCATTATTAATAGAGATTCCTCAATCCCATGCCTCATCAATGCCTTTGGCATTAATGTCTCTTACACCTCATTAATGGTTTTTACACCTTCATTAATGACCCTTGTCCCCCCTCTCTCTCCTCATTTCTTCTATAAATAGAATGAGTTTTTGAGCTCAAATGGCCCTTAATTTTTAGATTGAAAGTATTGTTATGCTGTTTAGATTAATTGAAAATCCATATTGCATTGTAGTTTTGATATTATGTATTGTTATTATCACACTTTTTAGAGCTGAGATGCATGTTTAGTGAGCATTTAGATTAGTTTTGATTCAAATCTTCCATTCTTAGGTTGTATATGTCACTGATTTGTGCATAATCTGAGGGTATGATTATGACATTCTTCAAAATCCTCCTAGATAGGAAGCAATAGATCGGTTTTAGTATTTAGCTTCAAACCCTTGATTTTTATTCTTTTCTACTAATATAATGATCTATTGAAGTGTCATGTTGCAGATAAAAGGTCCACTATTTCACACACAAATCCCAGGGTTAAGGTGGTTGAGATAGGTTAGGTTAGGGTTAAGAGGAATATTAATGAAATGAATTATAATTAATATATTCATTCAAAATAGGAAATTAATTATTTAAGCTTTTTATTGCTTTTGATAATTAATTAGGACTATAGCTAATTAATTAGATTAATTTAGGCTAGAAGATAGGCTTTGCAAGTGATTAGGTATAATTAGGATTTATTTAATTCCTTTTAAATTAATTACCTTAGCCAGGTATTGATTTGAATTGATTGGTTTTGATTGGCTAAGGTGATTAATAAAAATTTAGTGATTAAATCACTTAGGAGATTAAATCTGATTTGAATGAATTATGCCAGCCGATTGAAGAGTTGTCTGGACATAATTGGGGGTATGATCAAACTTAGGGAAAATAGGGTCTATAGTCAGAGCATACCAAATTAGGGTGGTTACAATATCAGCATGGATTTTGTTCTTGGCTTACCTAGAACAACAAGAGGTAATGATTTAATATTTGTTATTGTGGATAGATTTTCTAAGATGACACATTTTATACCATGTAAGAAAACATTAGATGCAGTACATATAGTAGATCTTTTCTTTAAGGAGATTGTCAGATTGCATGGATTACCGAGGAGTATCATCCCTGACCGAGACAATAAATTTGTTAGCTATTTTTGGAGAATACTTTGGAAGAAGTTAAATACTGAGTTGAAGTTTAGTTCTACATTTCATCCATTGACTGATGGAAAAATAGAGGTTGTAAACCAAAGTTTGGGTAATTTTTTGAGATGCTTAGTTGGAGACACACCAAGTAATTGTGATTTGATGTTGGCACAAGCAGAGTTTTCTTACAACAGTTCAGTGAATAGAAGTACTGGAAAGACACCTTTTGAGATTTTTTAGGGAACAAAAGTGAGAGGTATATCAAATGTGAGAGATATTGTTGGAGAAGAGAAAAGAAGTGCTGAAGCATAAGAATTTGCTGATTTCACGAAGACATTGCATGAAGATGTAAAAAATAAGATGGAGAAAAGTAATTAGAAGTATAAAGATAGTGCAGATAGATCAAGAAGACATAAAACATTTTAAGTTGGTGATGCTTTTATGGTTCATTTGAAGAAAGGAAGATTTCCTGTTGGAACATATGGAAAGTTGAAGATGAAGAAATTTGGTCCTTGCAAAATATAGAGAAGATTTGAATGTGGAAATGCTTATGAAGTTGAGTTACCTGATGACATGGATATATCACCTATATTTAATATTTAAAACTTGTATGAATATCATGAACTTGATGAAGAAGTGACAGTACCAAGTGATTATCCTAAGAAGCAGATAGAGGAAGTTGAGAAGATTTTGAAACAGAGAATTGGCAGAAGTACAAGAGGAAAGGAATGCATGGAATATCTAGTAAAATGGAAGAACAAACCGATTGAGGAATCATCTTGGATCTCTCAATCTAAGCTGGATTCATTTCAGGATGGACCTGATACATGATTCAGGAAATAATTTCTTGTAACCCCAGGTGTCTGATGCAGGAGTATCTTGGGTCCTTGGCAATCCTGCTCAACCAAAAAAAAATGTTTACTTTTGCTTTGTAGTTTGTCTTGTGTTGCTTAGGTTCATGATTTACCGACGGATTTTGGTGATCTCTTTATCGACAGGTTTTTTGATGCTCGGGTACGATTTTACCAATGAATTTTGCTGATTTCTTTACCAACAGGCTGTCTGATGCTCGAGTATGTCCTTACTAATGGTTGCTAATTTTTGGTGATCATCCTCCCGTGATGTTTATCCTGATCTGGCTTAATTATACATTTAATTTCCATTTCAGAATTATGTGGGGTCTCTCATTGGGATCTGTGTGGATCTAAATCTGGGTCTCTCTTATGGATTTGAGCACTGAACTCTTTGGTGGACTCTTGTATATATACTTTTTTATGTTCTTAGTTTAGTAATTAGTCTTAGAGAAAGAAAGCAAATGTTTAGATATTGAGGTCAAAGGTCTGTGATCTCTATTGTATGAAGGTCAATATTGTAATTCATTGAATATATGGCTAAAACTAGGAAGGCCTGACATCCTGACATGTAATGAGTTTGATCAAATTAATATAAAGGATCTCTGATATTTCTTCTCTCACTATGTTGTTTGGCTTCCACATTGGTTCTGCAAGGTGGATTGGTAGTTGGGAGAGCCCTAGGCCCCTGCTCTGTCCCCTCCTTGCATCATGATAATTTACCATATGGACACTCTTCTTTCATTCCTATTTTGGAGGAATTCTTCCATCTTTGATTGATCAGCTCTCCAGGATTTGTTCACAGTCTTCTCTACCTGATCATGTTCTATTACAGTGGAGGTTCCAACAGTTAATTTTTGACAGTGTTTGTAACTTCATGCTTTAGAGGTGTTCTACATGTTCATTCTTTGTTCCTATTTTCTAGGACATTCTCTAGTTTGGAGGCTCCTTTAGTACTTCACTAGGCTTCATCTCTTTTTGGAGAGGGGTTTTTCCCACTAGGTTTTCTCCTTTTTCTCCTCTTAAAAATATTTTTTTGTACTTGGGTACTTGGTCAGGCCTTTTTGCCAGGACCCATTTCCTTCTTTCATAGTTGTGCTAGGTTAGCTTACCTCCTGAGCTTCGCTTAAGGGGGGGTGTTAGAGTAATTTTACTTTAGACTTATTGATTAAATCATGTTTATTTAATTAGTTGAGTTTTCATTAATCTTTAATGCTTAAGCTTTCTCTTAGGTGCATTAATAATTTATTCTTTTATTAATTATTAATGTGCAACTTAACTTTTTTTACTTTTAGGGTTTTGTTCACCTTTTAAGGTTGAACTTTGTAATTATTTTTCATTAATTTAGAATACATTTTTTCTCTACTCTTTTTGAGTGTCTCTGAGCTTCTGAGCTCTTCATCTTTTTACTTCTTTTGCTTCTTTCCTGTAACAGGTATTTTGCATGCAGTCGTTCTTGGACGTAATCAGATCAGTGTTTCTCAGATCCTTCAGATTTCCTGGAGATGGTATTCTTGCATATGACATCATGGGAATTTTAAATGTTCTTCCTCATTACAAAGTACTTTTCAAGACTTTTCCCCATATTCCATATCATTTTCTCATAGAATTCTTAACAAAATGCTTGGATTATGTTAATTACATAAGGGTCTTTGTTGAAAATGATGAACCTAAAGATAACATTGACATAAATAAAGTTAATCCTTCTCCTATGGTATCTCTTAGTAATCAATATAGAGATCATACTCCTAAAAATCCTACATAAGTGAGTCTAAGATCCTCTCTTCCTAAACCTACCTTAACAGATGAACTTAAGGAAGTTAGTTTATGCACTTCTTTAGACGCTCTTAAACATTTCTCTTTTTTATCAAAGTATTTTTAATAATCCCTATGTTAAGAATCTAATTGATGATTTATCTCCCAAGATAACATCAAGTAAACAAGAAGATCTTGATAAACCTCCTTCTTCCCCACCTAAAGAAGATGTGAATAGTGATAGGAATCTTGATCTCCCTAAAGAGAACAATTCTCTTCCTATTCCTCTTTATACTACATATATACATAAACCTCAAGATGAATGCCTTTCTCCTTCTCAATTAAAAGGCTAATTACAATGTGGGTTATGATGTCACTTATCAATAAGCTTATAGTGGACAAGGTCTCAGTTCTTATAAATCTTATAAATCATTCTACACACATCACTATAAATTATATAGGATTTATACCTTAATCCAACATTCTAATTTCTTCTTCCAATCCTATTGATCCTTCTTTCTCACAACATAAACATCCTTGCTTAATAATCCTTTTATCAACACCATCCATTGTTACACCTCCTTTTGATGACTATTTGGCTTTAGATAGGAGAATATTTTGAAGACTTAAAGATGATACTAAAATTTATTTTCCTTTTAGAAACTTTCCAAAGAATCATGATTTTTATTGTCTTTTCCATAAAAGTGATAAGCATTCTCTTGGTGATTGTATTGAATTTAGACAATTTGTTCAATATTTTGTATATAGATCTCTTATTTTCTTGACAACAAATCTTATAATTTTCCTTGATCTCAAAAACATGCCTTAGTATTCATTTTTCCTATTATGTTGCTGTACATCATGCGATCTTAGTGGCTTACTTTATTGGTGGCCTTTCATTTTGCATGGTGCTATCCTTTACTTTGAATTCTTCATTTTGAGCAACACAATAGGTCCTTTCCCTTGTCTTTCCTCTTGGGGGGAAAGGTTCCTCCAATCTTTTCTCATTTTCAAAGGACCCATTTTCCCTTTGTGGATTTGTTTATTTTATAACGGCACATCCTTTATGGCATGGAATCCTTTGTTTTATGCAAATAATTTCATCATTGATAACAATATTTTTCATTATTTATAGTGCATATTTATTATAAATGATCTTTTTCTTAGGGTTCTTAATGTGTTTTCCTCCTCTTTTTCAAAAGATTCATTATCTCTTTGTTATTTTTATCAATTATAACATAATGTCCTTCCTTACATGGAATTGTTTGCATTAGGATCTTTATCTTTTACAAAGATTGATATCCTTATTTACAATCGCTTCCTTGCTTAGAAGTGTAATCTATTGCAATTGATCACTAACACAAAATGCATAATGTGTTATATTTACCTTGCCACTATGATTGGGGGGAAATTTTTTTTATTTGCGTGTTTTTGTCTTTTTTTAAGGACCCACTTTCCTTGGTCGAGTGGTGTTTGTTTATCATGTGACATTATTTTCTTATATGAAATTGTTTGTGTTGATTCAAGATTCTCTCTTATGCAAGATGTGTGTATCCTTGATCACAACCTCTTCCTTATTTACAAAAGCATGTTAATCCTAAACAACTACCCTTACTTGGGGGATTAAAGTGTGTCATCCTTCACCAAGAATCATCTTTTCACATAGCAATAAAGTGGGCTAAAAGGGTGAATTCTTGTTTTGCTCCTCCTCTTTGTTCTTAAGATGTAATTTTTGTTTAAGTACTCCTCTTGGAGGTTGACGTCTTGTGACCAAGATCTTTTCCTTTCAAGGAGCCCTTTCCACTTATTTCAAGATATTATTTCACAAGTATCTTTTTCGTGGATAACAAGAGTCTTCCCTCTTTACTAAGGTTATAATATACATTGTTGTTTAAATGATATCTTTTTGTTGTTGGAAGTAAGTGTATAGGCCTAAAATTGCACACTCCAAACAAGGAGGCTAGTAGAACCGATTGAAATGTAATAAATTAAACAACTACTAAGAATGAGCCTATTAACAATAAATAACAGATATCCAAAAGAGAATAACGGACAAATGCAAACTCAATATCTGAAGGTTCTATTACTTCTCTCTTCTTCTCCTGAAACGTTGCTTTGAATGTTGCTCAGAGTTGATACTGAAAACGCTTTGAATTAGAAGTTTCAAGAAATTGTGATAAAATGATTGATGTATTTATCGCAATTAGCTCCAAAACCTGCATAAATATTGTGCATAAAAAAATCGCAATGCTTCAAATGGGTTTGAAGAGGGTTTATATAGAGATTTCAGATTGATAGACAGTTGATCAGATTGATCCTGTGAAAGAAGATTGAACTGACGAGATAATTAGAGATGGAGTGAAGATGATGAAATTACCATTTTGAGGAGAAAAAGAAAGAAGATAATATAAATCGATTTGGAGAAAATTAGTTTCCAAAAAGCAATTGATTTTTTGATTAAAAGAATGATTTTCAAGTTTCCAATTTTAAGGATACTTAAATGATTTTATTGATTTAAAGCTCTTTTTTGTTTTTAGAATTCTTTTATTGATTAAAGTTCTTTTTGATTTTCATACTTAATTCCTCATGAAATTATTTTTCTCTGATTTTTGATTTTTTTTAGAATTAAAACTAAATTAAAAATTTAATTTAGATGAAAGCGGAATTAAATCTAAATTAAATGAAATTAGACAGAAATTAAAATTAAATTAATTTTGGGTTATTAATTTAATTGAGAAGAAATAATTAGCTAATTTAAATAATTATTTATAATTACTTAAACTATGAGAATTTAGAAATTGAATTTAACTAAGTGATAAAGACCAATTAATTAAGGTGAAATTAATTAAATAAGATTAATTACTTAGTGAATATTAAGAAATGATTAAGTGATGAAAAGACGAGGACATAGCAAAATTAAGATGATTATTAAACAATTAAAGAACCATTTAATTAATAGAAGAATAATTAGTAGTTAAATTTGAACTCACAAGTCTGTCCATTTTTGGGTGTCTACATTTGCCCCTCTTTGATACAATGTGATTTTGAGTGTTGTGTCAAAGAATTCACAGATTTTGATCCTTCCCCAGCTTGCCTCAGCGATAGTAGGTGGATTATATGCCCCTCAACAAATTGAGTGAAACAGTGCAAAGGAGCATCAATTTGTTGAAAATATTGTACTGCTATATGATGATGATATATGCATTCTTATGTTAGTCATGATGTTATTAATGATGGATGCATTAATTATATGATCTACCATGTATGATGTATGCACATGTTTTCTTTTCTTTTCTTATGCAATAAATGAATGCAAACCTAAAATGTACAATGTATCTGAGTACATGCATATGTTAGTTAGAAGAAAATTAGTAAGAAAAAGAAGTTCATTGCGATCAACATGATTGATGTAACCAAGTCTTTGCTAGATTTTTATTTCAACATATATTCATCATTGCACCTTATTTAAAAAGGAGATACATATACACCCAGATTTTGACCATATGGATACCATTATTACTTCTAATAACAACAATCAGATAAAAGACAAGGAATATTCAATTCTATTATAGAGATTAGCTTAGATCATGGAACTGTGTGGCTGCGATATGTGTGACAACTCCTATTGTATTTATCATGAATCATCTTTGCCTTATAATAAAATTGAAACACTTCACAAACAAAAAACAAATGAAACAAGATTATGATCCATCATAGCCACTCTCACCACTCAGTGGTATCCTTGAGGAGCATAAGAACACAATCGCGAAAGATAAATTGAAAATAGACTGACATGAGTGACCTAGTCAATAGCCTTATTGTTCCTTGATTGGATTGGTTTTGATGTTTGATTGTGGATGTGTCTGGTTTCGGGAATGGACTACCCGTATAAGATTAATTTGTCTAGTTTCAAGTGTATCCACTACTGTCTAAGACATTTGTTTGACTAATTTGATTTGATTGATCAATTGAATGACGATAGATTGGATTGCTGAAAAAGATGGGTCTCATGAGTCCATTGCCGATTTATGATGCTCATTGTTTTTATTTAAGATTTGATGCTTGATCGCCACTTTCTACTTGTCGTAACATAGATGATTTTATCGTAGGATTTTTGATGTGTTCGATTTTTTTGGTTGATTGATTTCTTCAGGACATTTTGCAAAGTTTTTGATTTTTTCCAAGACTTTATTTGGTTTTTTTAGGGATTTTTCATAACTTTTTTTCTCTTTTTATGGATGTTTTCAAGACTTTTTTCTCTGTTTAGGTATATTTTCAGGACTTTATGCAATTTTTATGGATTTTTTTAGGACATTTTGACTGCCCCCAGTGTCTAGAAAGATAAGGAAATTACAGATTGATGGATGAACTAGTAGATGGATGAATGTCAAAGGTCTCTTATTATGGCAATGAAGCCATTTGGATGCCAAGGACTATCCATGGGATGGGATATTTTTTTTTCCAAGCTTAGGGATTGGATATGACAAGATAGGGTAATGAAACAATGCATTGATTGGCATGTGATGCATAGAAAAGGGCATGTCAAGAGGAATTTTGAAAAACATGTTTTGCATTTTTATGTCCTTTTTTATGTCAAGACCAAGAGAAGGATTTAGATAGGATAAGCAAGATCCATAATGGACAAGGGAAAGGGATATGGATTGAAGGCTGTGATAAGATAAAGAATATGGACCAAAGGGATGTGGATAGGATAAGGGATATGGACCAAAGTGATGTGGACAAGATAGGGGATGTGGACCAAAGGGATGTAAACAACATGAAGCAGATAAGACATGTGATGCTTCTAGGGAGATTCCTAGCCTTGTCAAGATTAAATTTGGGAAAAAGGAATATGGATGTTGATAAGATAAGGTATATGAGGGACATAGAAATAATGGAGGAAATAAAAGGGATATGATATAATAAGAAAATATGGATGGAACCTGCCCCCAAGTATACAATGTAAGAAGTTCATAGATTACACGTGACACCTGTTTTCCAGGTTTTGATCATGGTACTTTCCCAAAGAGCATGTTTTCCAGGTTTTCACTATTAGACACAAGTATTCTCTTGATTATTATTTTTTGTGTTACCAAGATGCCTGTTTTCCAGGTTTTCATCAAGACAAAAAATTGTTTTGTCAATATAGTCTTATGATTCCATCCTAAGGAGGGGGGGCATACATGCAACCTCCTTGTACATTATTTAGTGGATTGATTTGGAAAAAATGATTTCCTTAGGCCCAATCCCTCTTTGGTAGATTTTATTACACACAATGCTTCACTTTGTTATCTTTTTTGATGGGTTGATTTGTATAACTCAACTTTCTAGACTATTAATTCCATCCTTTTACACCCCTATGCCTTGTTTTGCATTTTACTTAGATACAATCCTTTTCTTGGATCTTTTTTCATTATTCAACAGATTTCCTTTGGAGACAATGATTTCCTTAGGACAATCCTCTTTGATGGATTTCGTTGTGAATACTTCTTTACTTGGTTATCCTTAGATAGGTTTGTTACAAGTGTGGTTGACGTTGCACCAAAAGATCAACTTGTCAATGCCCAATACAACCACTTGTATGAATTATATGATGTGCTGAATGACTGAGAGGGGGGGGGGTGAATCAAGAATCAATAAAACTTAATCCTTTTAATCTAGAATTAGATTAGCTTATTAAATAGCTTTGAAAGTAAAGAATCATATGCAACACATAACACAATATTTGGTTACCCAGAAACCTTCCAAAAGAAAGTAAAATTGGGGTGGGGATGATACCCACAAGATTTAGTACTGCAATATAAATTTAGCCTGTTAAAGCTTACAATGAACATTTCTAATGGTTTGCCCTGTTAGGAGCATAGAAAGGACTATTAGGTCCACCTTGTTAAAGGATTTTGTACAATATAATGAGTAATGCAACTCTGTTAAGAGATTTAGAGAGAGGAGTATTAGGTCCACCTTGTTAAAGGATTTTGCTAATCCACCTATGAGAATGAACTAGTTGATGATCTGCTCTGTGCAACTATGACTGCTAAATAAGATCCTTTGAAATATAACTGATCACCTGAATGTGATAGATAAGTCTCTGCTGTCTTGAACACTTCTCCACTTAACCCAAACTGCCATTCACATAATCATATCATCTTCTGATTATAAATTCATACTATATACATATTCTTCCTTTTTTTTTCTTCTTAATTGGATAAACAAACTATCTTACATATTTATCTTTATCCAACAAATAACTTTGTAAGTCAGCTTGCAGTAAAAAAATATATATTCAACAATATATGCAAAGTCAGCTTCAAACTGTCACTCTGGTCTAAAAGACTACTTGGGTGACAAACTGTCACTCAGGCGATACTGAACACTCGGGCGACACTGTCTACTCGGGTAACACTGTGTACTCAGGTAACACTGAATGACTGTGTGTTTTGACACTAATTGACAATATGTATTTCCATAGGGTCTACAATCTCCCCCTTTGGCATTAGTGAAAAAAATACTTATCATTAAACTCTGCATCTGATATGTCAAAACTCCCCCTTTCAGATTGCTCGGGTTTTGACACTTGCTCTGCTGCTCGGATCTGACTGACTCTATTTTTGTATTTTTCAAAATTATTATTGTAACATATATTTTCTACACTATTCTCTGTACATGTGATATTTACAATGATATCTCCCTCTTATACAATGATATTTCTCCCTTGTTTTTGACAAAAATGCCAAAAAGGAATGTCGTCTACAGGGTTATTCCAAAGTAGGATAGAAAATCACTATGTACGTTCTATTAGGAATAACAATCCACAAGACAACTGAGAGGGGGGGGTGGGGTTGAATCAGTTGTAATATAGATTATTAAACTTTAAACTTTATAAATCAAATCTGCAAGTGTAAATGATAACATAGTAAAAGCCAACACCATAACACAATATTTGTTATCGAGGAAACCCTGTTAAAGGTAAAACCCTGGTGGGAATTAACACACATAAATAATGTACTGAGAGTATAGTATCCCTGTTAAAAGATACTAGCCCTGTTAGGAGCTTGTTACAAAATTATAGTACATAGTCATTGTTAGGAGACAGACCCTATTAGGAGTCAAAGAAAATAGCAGGCTCATTGCCAAGGCACACTTCCCAAAGAAGGTTAAAGCCACCCTCAAGGATTCACAATCCGAATCAAGTGTATAAAGAAAATACACATTCCAGCAAACTGTCTCATAGCAACTATCTTTGCTTGGTCAGTTCAAATGAATTATCAACTTTGCTTGTATCCAGCAGTCAATAGGCTTCACAGCTTCCACACCTTTCTTTCTTTTTCTTTCTCTTTCACACTTCTCCACAAGAAATTATCATTCATATATACCCTCTTACAATAATTCATTAGGTCGGATAATTGAGATTTCCTAATACATAATTAACTAGGTCGGCCAATTAAGGCTTTCCATCACACAAATAATTACATAGCACCTTGCTAAGATACACAAGGCATCTAAAACAAGTATACAACATTTACAATCCATTACATATACTTCCAGATCTGTAATGCATGCTCACAATTAATTTCACACGCTACATGCCTGAAGTTGGCCAGGAAATAGGTCTTCTATAGAATACACACCACAACTAACGTCATCAGTATCCAAACAAAAATCAAACTCAACCCATTACTCTACCATATGTTGGCTGTCCATCAGTAAGCTTGCAAGTTCTGAAATATCTTTGCTAGAAAGATATACCCAAAACACAAAGACCTGCTCTGTCTAGAATCACAGTTGCAGTCCAGAAAACCAGTCTTCACCAAATCAACTGTAACATCCACAGTATGTAACATAGAGCCAAGAAAACTTAGGAATAAGTTCAGCACACATCCTTCTGCATAAACCCAACTTCGATCATTCTGAATCATCTGTACAGTGTCTGTACACTCCTTTCAATTAAGTAGACAGTCTGTCTTCTCCATAGAAATATATGTTGACATCAGTGACAAAAAATGAATATCAACAACATGATAAGTAACCAAAACTGATATCATCCAATAATCACCCCCTTTGGCATTGATGGAAACATATGGGAAAATCCATATGCATCAACCCAAAAGTACTCTCTCTCAATACAATATTCTCAATATCCTCAACATAAATCTCCCAAAAATAGTAGGGATTTTCACATAGATTTCTTCCCCCTTTGGCAGCAATGGAAAAGGGTGCCACAACTCATCTGTAGTCTTCTATAAGATGTAGCTTTTTCAAATCATCATGTCCAATCAACTAGGTGCAAGATCACCCAAATGTACTCCATAGTATTCTCCTGCGATCACTCCCCCTAAGGAGAAGACCCATACATCAATTCTAGAGAATGATATAGCTTTGAGATCCACTAGAATGATGCGTATCTACATCATTTTAGTGTTCACTAGGAGTGGCCATCACCCCAAGCATGCCTCTGAGATATTCAAAAGCATCTTTTGGCAAAGGTTTAGTAAATATATCTGCTATTTGTTCCTTGGTGCTAATATACTCCAGTTTAATCTCTCTATCTGCTACCTTCTCCCTCAAGAAATGATACTTGATGGAAATATGTTTAGTCTTTGAATGCATTACATGATTCTTTGACATATTCACTGTGCTGGTGTTATCACAATGGATAATCACTGGTTCTTTGAAAATTATTCCAATGTCCTTCAACATTTGTTTCATCCAAATAACTTGTGTACAGTTTATTGCAGCAACAACATACTCTAACTCAGCAGTAGATTGAGCAATACTATTTTGCTTCTTGCTCAACCAAGAAACCAGCCTTTTTCCAAGGAAAAATGCACCACCACTTGTACTCTTCCTGTCATCCACATTACCTTCCCAATCAACATCAGTAAAAGCTTGCAATGTAAAATCATCAAATTTTTCATACCACATTAATCCATATTCTACTGTTCCTTTCAAATATCTGAAGATTCTTTTCACAACAAAAAAATGTGTCTCTTTAGGATCTTCCTGATATCTATCCACAATTCCAACTGCATTGGTAATATCTGGTCTAGTGTGTGTTAGATATTATAGGCCTCCAATCATTGATCTATACTTAGTCTACCCAACACTTTGAGTCTCATCACTTTTAGTCAGTTTGTTCCTTGTTACCATGGGTGTACCAACAGGTTTACAATCTTCCATTCCAATTTTCTTCAACATTTCCTTAGGATACTTGGTCTAAGACATAAAAATTCCATTCTTACTCTGATTAATTTGCAAACCAAGAAAAAATTTCATCTCACCAATCGTTGACATTTCAAACTCATTCTCCATTTCTTTAGAAAAATTCTTACTCATTTTATCATTGCCTCCAAAAATGATATTGTGATGTGTTATTATGTATCCTACAAGTATACTACACACAAACACTCAATAACTCATTATATCCAAGGTTAGTAAGATCAATTCAATGAAAAACATAAAAAACCTTGAGAAATTGAATTATTGCTTCCTAGTCATGAAGATTCTATTCTAAATTGTGAATTGCTCTTAGATTAAGCATGTTTAGATCATAGAATG
>MU223315.1:1197555-1248168 GCA_018584345.1 Thuja plicata | reverse complement strand
TTAATTCCTTTTAATTGATTTCTTTAGCCATGTATTTAATTTTTTGATTTGATTTAATTCATTCAAGGTTAATTGAAGAATTAATGGATTTTGATAGATGTCTCTTGATGAGTGATCTTGGATTATTAATTTTTGATGAATTATATACTTAAACCGATCTAGTTTAATTATATAATTGGGATTAGCTTGATATTGGTAGTCTTGATTAGGACCTGGAGGACTTAATTGCAGATTAGGGCTTTTGAGCTCATCAAGCCATTTTCAGGTGATTACATTTGCCCCTCTTTGAATCGATATGCGATCAGCGTGTTGATTCAAAGAACATCTAGTTTTGATTAGAAATCGAATAACTGGATATAAAGTGACACAACTAATCTTGATTAGAAACTGATTATGAACTTGATTGAACAAAATGTGATTGAAGCTGTTGGAGATTCTTAATTAAAGAAAGATCAGTGTAGCAATCAGGAGATCAATTTGATGTGAAGTGATGAAACTGATCACCTATCTGATTGCTGAGGATAATAACACCTAATCAATTTGATATGAAACGATGAAATCGATTATTGTTACAATGATGTCTAAAATATGAATCGATATCAGTTTGTTGTGATGTGATGAAACTGATACCTCCAAAACATAGTTCAAAAGAATTGACTAGACAACCAGTTTGATGTGATGCGATGAAACTGATTTCTAACAAAAATTTGAACAAATGATCAATTTGATGCGATGCATTGAAACTGATCACTGTTTGAAATTTTGATTGATTTAGCTGTAAATACTATCAATTTGATGCGATGTATTGAAATTGATATATCTACTGATGTTCAAAACTTTGAATTTGATAAGAGTGAGTAATTTGATATGAAGTAATGAAATCACTCGTTCCCCATTTGATACTATTGGTACTGATTTGATACCTGATGAAGATTCTCCAACTGCGTTGAAGTTGATTCGTTTGATCACTTGCAGAGTCAAGTTAGATTTCTGACATTGCCCCAGTTGTTTGGAAAAAATGGTATTACAATTGCTTGATTAGATGTGATTGATGATGAAAATGTGATGTGTTATTATGTATCCTGCAAGTACACTGAACACAAACACTCAATAACTCATTATATCCAAGGGTAGTAAGATCAATTCAATGAAAAACATAAAAAACCTTGAGAAATCAAATTATTGCTTCCTAGTCATGAAGATTCTATTCTAAATTGTGAATTTCTCTCAGATTAAGCATGTTTAGATCATAGAATGGCAATCATGAAATGGAAGATTCATTGTAAAAATGCCTAAAATTCTCAAGAACATGTTCAATTATGCACAATTTTGATCAAATTATACAAATGAACTAGATTAGCATGCTAAAAATGATGAACTAGATAGCTAAAACCAAATTGAAATTATATATATGCTTTTAATTCTATTCTCCTATATCAAATAATCTTAGAATGGCTTCCTTTTATAGAGAATTCTTGGAGGGAAAGATTCAAATTCAAATTTTGAATTGAGTGGTTGAGATACATCCATTGAGGGATGGTTGAGATTGAAACTTGCTTGATCCAAGTGATTACCTCCTATTGGTTAGAGGCTTTTATCCTTGAGACATGTTGAAGGAATATTAATTATTTGATTTAATTAATTCCTTTTAATTGATTTCTTTAGCCATGTATTTAATTTTTTGATTTGATTTAATTCATTCAAGGTTAATTGAAGAATTAATGGCTTTTGATAGATGTCTCTTGATGAGTGATATTGGATTATTGATATTTGATGAATTATATACTTAAACCGATCTAGTTTAATTATATAATTGTGATTAGCTTGATATTGGTAGTCTTGATTAGGAACTGGAGGACTTAATTGCAGATTAGGGCTTTTGAGCTTATCAAGCCATTTTTAGGTGATTACATTTTCCCTTCTTTGAATCGATATGCAATCAACATGTTGATTCAAAGAACATCTAGTTTTGATTAGCAATAAATTAGCTGGATATAAAGTGATACAACTACTCTTGATTAGAAATTGATTGTGAAATTGATTGAACAAAATTCAATTGAAGCTGTTGGAGATTCTTGATTACTGAAAGATCAGTGTAGCGACCAGGTGATCAATTTGATGTGAAGCGATGAAACTGATCACTTGTCTGATTTCTGAGGATAATAACACCTAATCAATTTGATATGAAGCAATGAAATTGATTATTGTTACAATGATGTCTAAAATCTGAATCAATATCAGTTTGTTGTTATGTGATGAAATTGATACCTCCAAAACATAGTTCAGAAGAATTGACTAGACAACCAATTTGATGTGATCCGATGAAACTAATTTCTAACAAAAATTTGAACAAATGATCAATTTGATGCGATGTGTTGAAACTGATCACTGTTTGAAATTTTGATTGATTTAGCTGTAAATACTATCAATTTGAAGGGATGTGTTGAAATTGATATATCTACTGATGTTCAAAACTTTGAATTTGATAAGAGCGAGTAATTTGATATGAAGCGATGAAATCACTCGTTCCCCATTTGATAATGTTGGTACTGATTTGATACCTGATGAAGATTCTCGAACTGGGTTGAATTTGATTTGTTTGATCACTTGCAAAGTCAAGTTATATTTTTGACAATGCCCCAGTTGTTTGAAAAAAATGGTATTATGATCGCTTGATTAGATGTGATTGATGATGCCCCCTTGGAATCAAAATGGACATGAAATTAGGTTAATATCTAGACAAAAACATCTGGATGAGAATGATCATCTTGAAATGAAGATTTTTATTCTAATAGAAAAGATAGTGATCAGAACCACAAAAATATTTCTTTTCATTTGGTCGAAATCAGACTCCGTAGGATGAAGTTAGAGCAAAAAAGGTGCAATAGACCAAGAATAGTTTGTGGTTAAAATTTGAAATTAATTACCCAAAAATGAGATTAATATAGGGGTAATAATTCAAAATTACTATTCATTTGAACTATTCACTGATAGAGATTTGCAGAGCTCAGAGTGAATATACCAATTCCTGTGGAGGATCACCGATTCGAGATCGTTCGACAACATCAGAGACCAGCCCACTACCCGCCAGTGGTATGTCGTCAAAATCCTACTTTGAAAATTTGAATTTCAAACATGTTCTTGCTTTCTTTTTGAATGTTTCATTTGATTTCTTTGAAAAATCATTTTTGGTAATTGAAATATCATATCCCGTATAGTTCAACATTTCCAGTATTTTATGCATCGTTTACTGTTTTAATTTCATCGTTTACCATTTAGAATCATTTTTGGTATTTTGTGTAGTGTTTCTCGTATTTATGATAGTGTCTCCAGAACATTCTATCATTTACGGTAAAAAAATATTGTATACGGTAACATATCATTTGCGGCTCTTGAAATAGCATTTCCAGGACAGTGAGCCCAAAATGCAGAATTTAAGTCTTAAACTGTAGAAAATTTGAATGCCTTAGCCAATTTGACCCTGTTAAAATAGTCAACTGCTGAGCATATGTATTTTTCACCTCCCTATTTGCCCCAATTCTGATTCTGCAATGTTGTTATCCTTTTATAGAGAGATCCTGGCACCTTATAGACACGAGCACCATATCCCTGAGTGTTGTGTTTGACCGATCAGATATCAGTTCAGGATCGTAGAGATGTATTTTGATGTGGACTGGGATACCTTTTGGATATGCCTAAGTATACAGTAAACCATGGTTTACTGACTGCTTTGATAGAGCGCTAGCACTCAGAACATAATACATTCCACTTGCCCATTGGTGAGATTATAGTGACGCCAGAGGACGTATGACATATTCTGCGCATACTTGTTATGGGTGAGTTGCCCTATTATGATCCTACAAGACAAGCATGTATAGATGATTATATCTGATTCTTTCAAGATCCATTAGTTGTAGAGTGCCACATTACCTGGGAGAGATTAGAGAGACAAGGCCTTGCTTTTCCTAGAGTATTAGTGGGCCTCATTGGTGGATTCCTTGTTCCTAATTGGAGTGCACATGGTTTTTCAGTCGGATGGGGTAGATGTTTAGAGGATTTTAAGTAGATTCCTTGTAAACTAGCCTGGGGTACTTGTCTTCTCACCCATTTGTATCATGGTTTACACTAGGTGGTTTATTGGCATGATAAATCATTTTCCGTAGGATTGATATTATTACAGATATGGGCCTGGGAGCACATCCCTGTTACATGGCCAGTAGTGACTAGAGCTCAACCAGATAGATTTTCGTATGTATATATGTATACTGGAGATATGGTGCAGCCCCGCCTGGGAAATCTAGAGTACTTGAGATGAGCTTTGGATGATATGACCATTATTATCTGGCATCCTTACTTAGATTGTGAGGAGTGGAGGAGTGATAGACAAGAGATGCCCTTTGTTTGTACTGAGAGATACCTGTTTGGCCGAACTATGCCCCAGGGTATGGTAGCATATGCTAGGACCCAAGATGAGCAGACACAGTGGGACCCCAGTTAGTTTACGAGCATGCTATATTGGATCATCAACAATTAGCTCCGATGATATGGACATTAGCTCTAGATGTTATAGATGTGGGTATGACTCTTGATTTTTCCACATATTTTGCACAACATCCATTCCCTTGATTGACATCTCCTGATGAGGTAGTACCGGCTATGGTAGATGAGGGTGACGATAGAGGAGATGATGATAGAGGTGGTGGGGCTATCAGAGCTCCTTCTCATAGATGCTCTAGTAATAGTGATGATAGAGCTGGAAGAGGTCATGGTTGTCAATAGAGACAGGTTAGGATTCAGATTGGAGGACCTACGCCACCAACAGTTACACATGCACATGCTTCCTCTCAGATACCGATTACAAGATAGGTTCCTTCATCTTCTCAGATTCCATATTCTTCTTAGATTCCATCTTCTTCTTAGATTCCTTCTTCTCAGATTCCTATTAGACAGGTTTCCTCAGCACAGGTGTTTGCTTCCACCTAAGTGACTACTTCACAGGTGCCTCCACAGGTGATCATTTCTAGATCAGTTAGCACAGGTATCTGACCAGTTGTATAGGTTATACCACAGATGAGTATTCCTCCTCCTCATCATAGTATAGGTCCTACAATTACTTCTAGTGTACAGGCACCAGGACCGAGACCTACAGATGTACTAGTACAGGGTACAGTAGATGCAGCAGTGATTGCATATCTTCGTAGAGAGAGAGGCTAGTTACAGACTCAAATAGCAGTGTTACAAGCTCAGCTAGCTGACAGGGATAGAGCTTTAGATTTTGCATAGAGAGATGCTACAACACAGCGTATTAAAGCATCTTATTACTAGGCTGCATATTTTTCAGCGGTACCAGATCCTGCTGCTAGAGTCACTCCTTTTTCACGAGCTGTAGTACAGTCAGAGGGTGTTGGACCGAGTAGATTAGATGCTCCTCCACATGGACCACCAGGGGATGATACAGCGAGTCCGTCTTGATTGATCATGAGCTATTGATCTGCATTTTTGATGATGATGTATTGATGTATATGTGATCTAGCACCATTTTTGCTCAATTTTTGGATGATGTATCTCATGGATATTATTTGATATATGATGAAAGTCTCATGTTTTGATCTCATTTTATCTTGTATCACTGACATTTTATGTTTTATGAGATGATTATGATTATGCTATGATTACGCTCTTTTATCTCAATATGCTTTGGATGCAAATGTATGAATGCATGTTATTTTTGTTGTTTTTGATGCATAAATATGATGTTATCTTAATGCTATGGATGCATATGTATGAAGTTTAATGTTTATGAAAATGTGGATGCAAAATGATGATTTTTATGTTAGTGATGTAAAATACTCAATCATAAGAGAAATGATATCTTTAAATGTTTGAAATTTTTCTTTCCCTCTTTTGAATAAGTGTTATGATAGCCTTTCTTAGTGTTACTTGATATAAAAGATATGCAACTTCTAGAATGAAATGCAATTCTAAAATGCAAATGCAGATGCAGCTTCCATTTTCATGCCATTCATTTTATGCTTTTGTTTCATCATTGAGCTTTTTGCGTGCCACATTTTTGACACAACCAACACTGATATACAAGTAATCATGTTAGTATGAATATCACTTTTCTTGGATATAAGTACATACAATCATCACTAGTGCTTAGGTGACTATGATAATATGGATATGACTTATGTAAATTTTTTTGATTTTAGTACAACCACCATGAATAATTAATTTACTCTGATGATATGAATACTAAATTGAGCTTAATTTTGATATTGCAATATGAAACAAGCATCAAGATATAATAGATAATGATGTCTTGAGTATCAATTGCATTAACAAACACATATCAAACAAAAGAAAGAAATACCATGTGTTTTCTTCAATGTTCTAGTACAAAGACTCATGGAACATTTTTAGAAATATGATAATCAACAATTGATAAAAGATAGCAACCCAAACTAACATAAGTGTTTGCTTTGGTCTCAGAATCATAGCCATTCATGTAGATTTAATTTTTTCATCATAGACCTTGTCAAAAACCCATGTAAATCACAAGCAGAAATCAAAGAAAATATCATGCCCCCTATCCTTATGTTTCTAACTCAGTAGAGTATCATTAAAACATTCGAGAGAAGTATAATAATAAAAAATCTGATAAAGAACAAACAGTCATGCAAAGAAAAGTATCCCAACTCTTTCAGTGTGTCTCTAGTACAAATACATCATAGAGGTACTTAGGAGTCAAAAATCATGCAAGCATAGGACAAGACCAATCATTTTTGTGCTTGTGCTTCTGATTGATAGATTTGATATGATCATGTTGATAATAGGATGAGTGTTTAAGAAACACTATTTTTGTTTGTTGATATGAGAAGTGACTTGATCAGTGGTATTGAAAAACACCTTGGATTGATTGATGTGGTATTGAGAAATATCGTTGGTGAATTGCTTGCCTCGGAATAGTGTTTGAAAGGATAAGATTAGATTTCAAACCATGACAAAGTGATAGGTAAATGAGCTTGGAATGTGTCCTGGCTTGTGTTAGCTCAAAGGTCTTGAAGTTCTTGCTGAAGAGTTATCCAAGCTTTGATAGATAGAGCAGCAAGCTGATGAAATAGTGTATGTTTACTAGGTTTTCACCATTCGTAGGAATGTTGTTTTTGCTACCAAGGCACCTGTTTTACTAGGATTTCACCAAGGCACGATTTTTTTTTTTTTTTTTTTGTATTTTCCAAAATCTTTTCCACTATACATAGCTATGACAATAGCTTAAGCATAGAATCCCATCAGATGATTTGTGTTGATTGGATCAGTAAGTGTGTCTCCTTCTGTGGTAGCTAGCTGATAAGCTCCAGATCTGAATACTGTGGTGATTATGAAAGGTCCTAACCAGTTCGGTTCAAACTCACCCTTCTTTATTCTCTATTGTTGATTCTTGGTATTTTCATGTAGTACTAAATCACCCACTTGAAACTGATAAGGTTTGACCTTTTTATTATAACCTTTTTCCTTTCTCTTTTGATATCCTTTTAAATGTTCAAAGGCATCTTGACGTTTCTCAGCTAACAGTTCTAGATGTTGTAGACGTGAGACTCTGTAGTCCTCATCTGTGATTACTCCTTTCAAAGATACTCATAATGATGGAATTTCTTCTTCAATTGGAAGAACTACTTCAGCACCATAAACCAAAGAATAAGGAGTAGCTCCCATTGGTGTTCTAATACTTGTTCGATAGGCCCACAAAGCTGGGTTAATCTGAACATGCCAATCTTTTCTAGAATAATTGACAGTGCGAATGAGAATCTTGAGAATATTCCTGTTGCTAGCCTCTGCCTGTCCATTTCCTTGAGGATAATATTTAGAGGGGAAACGTTGAGTAATTTGGAACTTTTTGCAAAGTTCTGTCACATCCTTGTTTTTGAACTGTTTTCCATTATCTGTCACAATTGATGAAGGAAGACCACACTGACAAATGATGTAGTTGAGGATAAACAATGAGTTTTTTTTTCGTATTCCCATGATTAAGGGTATAGCCTCAACCCACTTGGTAAAATATTCTATTGTTGTGATAATGAACTTGTGACCATTAGAGGATGATGGGTAAATTTGACCAATAAGATCAAAGGCCCATTGTTGAAAAGGCCAGTGTGTGATAAAAGGTAACAATTCCCTTGCTGGGGTATGTATAAGATTGCCATGGATTTGACACTTTTTGCAAGTTTTGGAAAATGTGATAGCATCTTTCTCCATTGTAGGGCAATAATACCCAATACAAAAGAGTTTCTTAGCTAATGTAAGACCATTTGAATGCGATCCACAAATACCTTCATGGACTTCGTGTAAAGCGTTGTTAGATTCTTCTAGATCTAAACATCTTATTAAGGTACCATAAAAACCTCTACAATACAAATCATCCACAATGATTACATGTTTAGAGGCTTGATGAATAAGGTTACATTTTTGGTACTTGGATATACCCTCGGGTAAAGTATTGGTTTCAAGATAGGTTCGAATAGATCCATAGCGAGGGGAATCACAACCTACAAGTTGACAAACTAGCTTTGAGTCAGGATAGTTATAGGAGGGATAAGATAACTCATCCACTAGGAATTCATAACATGTTTGATTATCAGATAACTCTATGAGAGACATAAGATTAGCCATTACATTGGCTGCTTGATTGTGTAACTTGGAAATATTTTCAAATGTTATGCCGATAAAGTATTGCTTTAGATCATCCACCATCTTCTTATAAGGCACAAGATTATCATCTTTAGTCTGATATTCATTAGTAATTTGATTTATAACCAATTGAGAGTCACCGTATATATGAAGTGTTGTTATCTTCCATTCGAGTGCCATCTTTAGTCCATTTAGCAAGGCTTCATATTTCGCAATGTTATTAGTACACGGAAACAAAATTTTGTATGCCTTTGGTATAATATATCCTTGAGGTGATATGAATATGACACCTACTCCAGAGCCATGTTGTGCAAATGATCCGTCAAAATACATCTTCCAGGTATGCTCTGTAATCATGAGGGTTGATTCATCGGGAAAATTAATAGTCAAAGGTATGTCTCCTGATAATGGTGCATCTGCAAGTTGATCAGCAATAACTTGCCCTTTAATAGCTTTTCGTTCAACGTATTCAATATCAAACTCGCTTAATATCATCATACACTTAGCCAATCTTCCAGTTAAAGTTTCTTTGTTTAAAAGATATTTTAGTGGATCAATCTTAGCCACCAATTTGATTGAATGCACCATCATATAGTGTCAAAATTTTTGAGATGAGAATACCACTGGTAGCACTGCTTTCTCAATTGGTGTGTAATTAAGTTCATATTGCACCAATGTTTTGCTGATGTAATAGATGGCATGTTCTTTTCCTATTTCATCTTCTTGTGCCAATAGTGCCCCTAGTGAGGTATTAGTATCCGAAACATATACGAGCAAAGGTTTGCCTGCGATTGGAGCCATTAGAATAGGTGGGTTCACCAGATACTATTTCAATTGATTAAATGATGTTTCACATGGCACATCCTAGTGGAACCCATGTCAACAAAGTGATTTGTATCCATTCTTGTTCAGGGAATTAACTATCTACATATGCCTACTTGTCTTTTTTAGCTTCTATTTTCTATCATCCTTGTATTATCAAAGTGTTATCATGTATTTTTTCAGTTTCATATGTCTTAATGTTGAATATTTTGAGATTCTCATTGTCTTAGAATCATTTTCTTAAGGTTCCTTTTCACTAAGGGAAATTTAGGAACCTGATCTTGTGATTTTATTCTCCTCAAGGACATAATGTAAATTGCAATTGATCTCGCTTTTGATTAAGTTTAAAATCTTATGTGATGTTTTTATATGAATCCTAATGCAATTAAAGGGAATTCTTCATATTTTATCATTGCATTATAAATCACTAATCCATATTGATGGTAGAAGCAATTAATTTGCAAACATGACCTAAGAGGTAATACTTTAAAAGATGATTATATCCTCGATTCAATGATTCTTTCAAATATTTTAACTAGAAATCTATTAACACTTTGAAGAGGTTGATCTTGTTTTAATTAAACTTCCATGGATTTGAATATTTATTATTTTCAATGGAAAGATGATATTATTATTTACGATCGTGCTCTAGAAGATAACAATATGTTATGATTTGATAAATGATATTTCCTTTTCATATATTTGAATTTATATGCTATGCCCTTATTCTTATAGAATGACTAGGGTTATCATTATTGTGTGAAAAGAATATTAAGAAAAGTGGTTGGTAGATATAAAATATCTCTTAGAAAATACGTTATGCTTATGAATATGAAAGGAGATTTTTGTAAAATGTTATCATGGAAAATATTGTTAAAAGAGGGTTATACTATGTTAATACTATGTTACTCTTGAAAACATTCATAATATTATGTACTTGTATTCTTATTCTTTTTCCATGATATTAGTATATGATTTCTTTTTAAAAAAAAATCTCGAGCATAAGTTATATTTTAATATGCTTTATCCTAATATGTGAGTTTCATACCATTTGTTATCAAAGAAAGACAAAGTTTAAATGGTATGATTTCTATTATTATTATTAATATTATTAATATTAATATTATTATTATTACTGTTATTGTTAACTCAAAACAATGTTTTTGTCAAAACGATAAGTAGTTAGTGCAAAGAAAGACTAACTAAAGTTATAAAGCTTTATATGATTATATGGATAAAATATTATATCGTTGATTTTGATCCATCTCTATTTCCTATGATTAATTTGAAAACCAATCTTATATTTATGACCTTTATCTATTTGAAAGAAATCAATGTTAAAATGTCTATTATAATCCATATTTCGTGTTGCTCACTATTTAAACATTACGTGATGGCATGACGAGAAAGAGATAAAAGCTTTTTGATAATTATATTTGTATGGCATACTTTGATATTATGTTTTTTCTTGTTATTGATTGTTTAGTTTTGCATACCGAAGAACAACCATATGCGAGCATAATAGAAGAAGTAGTCGACTTCATGACTGGGGTCGAGGTAGAATGATAGCTTCATTTGAAAAGATCACGCAGCCATCTTCAAACTAAACTGAATGCTTACCCATTCACTTAGGGTGTCACGATAAAGGAGTTGATGGATCAATGTTACAGTTAGCATGGGAAGTAGGCCACTAGAGCTGATGCCAAACCAGAGATGGGAGTGTTGCACATAAGAATTATTAAAACACCATTCTACAGTCGATGAAACATGACATGTAATAGAATCATAAATGAGATTCCATATGCCACATGCCAAAGATACATTCTTCAGCGTATGCAAAGATAGTTAATATCTATATTAGACCAAGCAGTTGGAAAATGTCTGCAATCTACAGGCGACACACAACAGTCTTCAAAGATCAGCGACACAATTCATATTACATAATAAGTTTATTGATACATTGATCAGAAACATACGTATTGCAGACTAAGATGTCAATATAGACATGGAGTCAACTATGTTATATTGCAAAATCTTCTGAGCTTCAGCATGAGCACCAATAGAGATACAACGTTATCATCTTCCAGTCATCTTCAATGTAGTGAAAAGGGGATCGCAGGAGGATCATCGTTGATCAGGAAAAGAATATAAAGTCTGCAAACAAATATTGCAATTAGAATTCAATACATAATACACTGATTTACTTGCAGCATCCCCAAGAGACTCAAGATTAAATTTTGACCAAAGCTTCTACCAAGTAGCAGGATTCTTCCTTGGCGTTTCCTTTTGGAGCATCAACCACTCATTAAAAGGTGATAAAAAACAAAGACAAATTACCAGCGTAATGTAGATCTATTATTTAAAGCCACAAACTCACACGTGCTATGCAAAAATTGTAAATAGAAAGTGGCTGGTTATATTGTTTGATCCATCAACTTTGATATAAAGGTGCAGAGGTGGTAAATGAAGTTATGGATGGATATACTTGCAGATTTAATAATTTAAAACTTGTTAAGTCATGCAAAACCACAACAAATGTACAGCAGTAGTTGGAAGCTACGCTGGAAGGGAAGAATATATCCAAACACCTTTTGTAGTCTTTAATTACCAGGCAACGACCAACTCCAAGGATGCACATTCAACATTAATAACTGTATTCAGAATGGCTAGTGGAAGGTGTTTTACTGTCTATAGGCACCACATAATGCATCGACCTCCCCTATGTGCTATGCATGGACTATAACAAAAAACCGCGGCTGGTTATACAGTTTGCAAATTGATATGCAGATCCACCGACTTCAAAACACACCAAGCATGGGTTTTCAAATGTGGCTGTGGAGAATTTTTATACAAATTTATCAAGTTTACAATTAGGCAGGTTATCCAACCGAATGGTTGGCTGTTATGGCTGATTAAGAAGATGCATTTGTTATCCATTTTTTGTAATAGTTAAAGAGAGTTGGTTATAGGTTAGTTTTTAGGGAAAGGGTGTGATGTTTCACACACCCTTTCAATTTTATATTTATATTAATTCAAAAGTATGCTGAAAAAGGGGAAAAAAGACAAAATAACAATCACACAATGATTGATGATGGATTCTTGGGGAATGATGGAATAAAAGATAGTTGATTTCAAATATTGTATGATAGGATCTGATATACGCTTTCTTATCAAGCAGAGATATGTCTGTACTTATTTCAAATTTGCAATCGTTCTTGTTATTTATTTACAATCAAGTCCTTTAGATAGATCAATTTGAAATTCCTTAAAGTGATAGTTTTGAGTTGTGTATATTTTATTTCAAGTTTATATTCTATATGTTCAATTGTTAAATCCTATTGATAAAATCCTTGATTAATTGGTCCTTCATCTGAGGAATAGTATTAAATTGAAATATATTTAAAATTTTAGTTATATGTGCATCTCATAATGCCTTTAAGGTGATAAGATTTTGTTTTCAAAGCTGTCTCTGAAGTTGAACGTAGGATTGAAGAATTATCGACTCTATTGCCAATTATTGAAATAAAGCACTGGTCTCTCTTGTTAATTGAATTGCGGTATAAGGTTCCATTGTTTCAAGTTCTGAATTACTCTTTTCTTTCATCTTATCCAGTTCATATCTTGATTATATCGAGCAATTTTAATAACATTATATTTGAATAACATATATTTTTAGTTTTGTGATCTTATTAACACCTTGAGAAGCAGGAGTTGAAGTTATCAGTTATCCACTATAGGAAACTTTTAGAAGACTTTGAAGACAAGTTTTAAAGTGCAGGCCCACCAGCCTTGGTTCTGTGGAATCAGAATTGTAGGAGGTTGTTGAAACCTCATTTGTTGGAAAATAAATTGTATCTATCTTCATTGGATAAGAAAAATCCCTAAGAATTCCAATCTGTCAATTTGAGCACCAACACATCCCACTTGTGAGTAATACCTTTGTGCATAAGTTTAGTGAATGGTTGAGCTTTATCAGCTGATTGAGCAATGAACCATCAAATTGATTGTAATTTCCCTTGTAATGATCGCACCTGAATGATGTTTCTAGGTGGAGGCATCTCAATGATAGCTTTGACTTTTTCTGGATCAACTTCAATTCCTTTAGCAAAAACTATGTACCCTAACAATTTTCCTGAGGTGACCCCAAATGCACACTTTTTGGGTTCAAGCGTAACTTGAATTTCTCCATCCTATCTAAGATTTTTTGTAAATCCTGTAGATGATCTTTACAATGATGAGATTTACCTAAAGTTTCATCCACATAATCTTCCATATTTTTGTGCATCATTTCATGAAAGATTGCTTTCATCGCTCTTTGATATGTCGCTCCTGCATTTTTTAATCTGAAGGGCATGACGTTCCAGCAGAAAGTTCCCCATGGAAAAGTAAAAGCTGTCTTATCTTGGTCTTTTGGAGCAATTTTCATTTTATTGTACCCAGAGAATCCATCCATTAAGGACACCATCTCATATCCAACTGTAAGATCTATGATGACATCAATACTTGGCAATGGAAAGTCATCTTTTGGACATGCTTTATTGACATTTTGAAAGTCAATGCAAATTCTAATGGATTTATCATGTTTTGACACTGGTACAATATTAGATATCCATGCGGCATATGCAATAGCTCTTGTAAACCCTGCTTTCAACAATTTTTCCAGTTCCGCTTTTACCAAAAGAGAAATATGTGGATGCATCTTTCTTAATTTTTGTTTGAAAGGTTTTATTCCAAGATCTATAGATAAATGGTGCATAATCAAATTAGGATCAAGTCCCAACATATTAGAATAAGACCATGCAAAATTGATCTTCTTTTCTTTGAAAAACTGTGTAAATGCTTCCTTTTCTTCCACAGATAGAGATTGAGCAATGTATATGATGCGCGGGTTCTCCTCTGTACCAATATTAATTGGTTGAGTTGGTTAAATAAGTACCGCCGACCGTTCCTGGGAGTGATCAGGAAGGATATCAAGTTTCCCATCTTTTAGTGCCTCAGTGAGGTTTTCACTATTAGATGCATCTTTTATTCTTTCCTTTTCATGATCCAAGATTGCCATAGAATGGATTTCACCCTCAAATCTTTTATTGATTTTTTATTTATTTTTGTGACTGGAAAACTTGATATCCTCCATAGCATTATAATTCATAGTGGAAGAAGTTATAGGTTTGACTGCATTGAGGTAACAAGCGATCTCATAGTCATTGGCAAATATCGGTATGTCCATAGGTTCAGATAGAGTCCAGTCAATTAAGTCAGGATGTAGAAGTTGAAGATCATTGTTTGGGTCAATTTCACTAATGTCAAGATGTAGGATGGAATTGTATTCATCATGTTCAAATGGATCAACAAGATCTATCATAGTATCTTCCAAAAGAATGGTTAGACTGGGAAGATCCTCACTATTCTCACTTGAGTCATCGTCGATATTTTGTGAACCAAATTCAAATGGTATAATATCCGAGCTTTGTCCCCCTTCGCATATTGTTCTATTAAGATATGCATTTACCAAGATGTGTTGATACTCTATAGAATCTATCAATAATCCCGTGCTGGTATCAATAATGTTAGGTGTCATGATGTCTTGTGAATCTATATCCATGTTAGAAGGACCAACATCATTGGAATTTTCACCTCTCTCCATCTAGGGTGAATATTGATGAATGACATCTATCTTGATATCTACAGTGCTGACATCAGAGAATGAGTCCCATTCATAGTCATTAGAATCTGTTTCCATAGACTGACTGGTATCTAGAGCATGAGTAGGTGTGACCCTTTCCCCCAGTTGGGATGACGATTGTTTTGTGTATCAGTCTCCTCATCAGAATGATGCTCTTGAATTTTATTTTGAACACCATTAATATTTAAATTCTCTAATAAGGGCATGCCTGTATCTTCATCCTCATTTGCTTGAGTTAAAAATGAAGGAACATATCTTTCACCTTGATACTTGGGATTGTCATCATGAATATGTAATAGCCTCTCATATGAATCATGTGTGAATTCTATTTCTTCTTTTGATTCTTCCATTTCTTCATCAAAGATTGGCCCATCTAGAATGAGAGGTATTTGTGGTTCTTTAGAATATCCAATTTTTTTTTTGTCTCTGGGATCTCTGAATTGTGTAAATATTGATTCAATAAAACCTTCTTTATTGTTTCCTAAAGGTCCTTATCCTTGATATCCCATATTTTTCATGATACGTAGACCATGTCCGTATTGTTGAGTGTTAATTTGAATGTGCTTGACATCCTGATGAGCATCCTCCTTGTCTTTGTATAACCAACTTAACACATCAGTATCCTCTTTTTCTTTTTCCACCGATTTTCCTTGTACAAAGGTTCCATTAAATTTTGTTTGCACTTTAGGTGTTTCTTACATTGTAGAAGATGATGGTCTCCCTTGTGATCTTAGAGATAATGGTAATGCTGTCATAGAGAGTAATTGATAAATCTTGTATTATCCCATCCCATTATCATGTAATTTTAGTTTATTTTCAAATTCTTGCATCAATGTGGATATTGAACTCTCTAAGAGTCGTTCTTGAGAAGCTTCTCTATTATATGGAACCATCCGTTCATTTGATTGACGCATATTGCTACAATATTGAAAGTAAGTTATGTCAGCTGGGATTGTTATCTCTTCTCCATTATATGGGAACTTCAAACATTGATGAAAAGTAGAGGGGAAAACTTGCATTTTGTGTATCCATGGTCTTCCCAAGAGAATATTGTAAGATAGTTTAATATCAAGTACTTGGAACACCACATTTCTTTCTATAGGTCCCACTCTGATTGGCATCATGACTAGCCCTTTGGATGATCTTTCATCATCATCACATGCTTTGGTAGTTATTCTCTTTTTAGGATCAATATGCTCATCTAAAAATCCCAGTTCTTTGATCAAGCCTAGAGTGCAAATGTTGAGACTTTCTCCTCTGTCTATCAAGACTCATCTTACTTGATGTCTATGAATGAGTACTTCTATGTGTAGTGGCATGTTATGGGGGTGACTTAAGGCATTATCATCCTCTTCAGAAAAGGATAAATAATAAGGAGTAGTCAAGTGTCCCACCATAGTTTGAAATTTATCTATGTCCAAATTGTCAGGAACATTTGTTTTAAGCAAGGCTTTTTCCAAAATCTCTTTATGTGATGGAGAGATTTTAAGAAATTCAAGAATTGAGATTTGTGCAGGAGTTCTTTGCAGCTGATCAACCAAGCTATAATTAGATAAGAAAGATGATGGATTTTTCTTGGTTATTGTAGGTTTTGATGATATAGGAAGTTTTGAAGAATCTCCTTTTAGTACTACCTTGGCTTGTCCTCATGTTACTACATTAGAGGCTTCACCCTTTTGCTTGTCTTTACTAATGATCACATTGATACTTTGATCGGCTTCTTCTAGCATGTTGATAGTTTTGTCATGAGAATATGTGTAGTTCACCTGATTACCTTTTGCATTGGATGATTCTCCTTTCTCATAATTAGGTAAAGGTGATTGAAAATCCGTATGATCTTCATTTGTCTTATGTCCATCCACTATAATGACCTTATTGTCAATTAAGTCTTGTAACAAATGTTTTAGTTTCATGCACTCATTTGTTCTATGCCCTTTGTTTCTATGGTACTCATAATAGTGTGCATCATTCCACCATTTAGGCTTAACTAGTGGTTCATATGGTCTTGATTCTGGTAATGTGATCACCTTGTGAGTGACAAGTTTTCGTAATGCAGATTCCAAAGATTCCCCAAGAGGTGTAAATGTCCATTTAGGAGCATATGTAAAAGGTGGTTTTTGCTGATTGTTATTTTGAGTAACTCACACATTAGATGCAGCAGTAGGATTCTTAGGAGGAGTAGTAGTAGATAAATTGAATGCTAGTTGCTGTGACTTCACGTTGTGTGCATCTACTACTCCATCATTGACACCATTTCAATTTTTGTTCCAAAACTTTGATTTATCTTGGTTGCCATTATAGTTTGGATTAAAAGACCCTTTAGTATCTTTGTAGCTTTTAAGTTCACCTTTCCTTATCAAGGTATCTTAAATTTTGATTCCCATCTCAATCATTTTGTCAAATGTTGGAAGGCATTGTAGTTGGATATAATGATTCAATTTGGGGACCAAGTTGTTTACAAAAATATCCATCTTTTCTGTTTCTGGAATTAATCGAGGATATCGTGCAAAAAGTCTTCTCCACCTTTGTAGAAAAGATATAAAAGGTTCACCAACTCACTGTTTGGCATTGCATAAGTCAATCATAGTAATGGGATGTTGAATTTTGTATGAATAGTGTTGCATAAACCTTTCTACAAGTTCTTTGCAACTGATCAACCAAGCTATAATTAGATAAGAAAGATGATGGATTTTGCTTGGTTATTGTAGGTTTTGATGATATAGGAAGTTTTGAAGAATCTCCTTTTAGTACTACCTTGGCTTGTCCTCGTGTTACTGTATTAGAGGCTTCACCCTTTTTCTTGTCTTTAATAATGATCACATTGATACTTTGATCGGCTTCTTCTAGCATGTTGATAGTTTTGTCATGAGAATATATGTAGTTCACCTGATTACCTTTTGCATTGGATGATTCTCCTTTCTCATAATTAGGTAAAGGTGATTGAAAAGCCATATGATCTTCATTTTTCTTATGTCCATCCACTGTAATGACCTCATTGTCAATTAATTCTTGTAACAAATGTTTTAGTTTCATGCACTCATTTGTTCTATGCCCTTTGTTTCTATGGTACTCACAATAGTGTGCATCATTCCACCATTTAGGCTTAACTGGTGGTTCATATGGTCTTGATTCTAGTAATGTGATCACCTTGTGAGTGACAAGTTTTCATAATGTAGATTCCAAAGACTCCCCAAGAGGTGTAAATGTCCGTTTAGGAGCATATGTAAAAGGTGGTTTTTGCTGATTGTTATTTTGAGTAACCTGCACATTAGATGCAGTAGTAGGATTCTTAGGAGGAGTAGTAGTAGATAAATTGAATGCTGGTTGTTGTGACTTCACGTTGTGTGCATCTACTACTCCATCATTGACAACATTCCAATTTTTGTTCCAAAACTTTGATTTATCTTGGTTGCCATTATAGTTTGGATTAAAAGATCCTTTAGTATCTTTGTAGCTTTTAAGTTCACCTTTCCTTATCAAGGTATCTTCGATTTTGATTCCCATCTCAATTATTTTTTCAAATGTTGGAATGCATTGTAGTTGGATATAATGATTCAATTTAGGGACCAAGTTGTTTACAAAAATATCCATCTTTTCTTTTTCTGGAATTAATCGAGGATATCGTGCAAAAAGTCTTCTCCACCTTTGTAGAAAAGATATAAAAGGTTCACCAACTTGCTGTTTGGAATTGCATAAGTCAATCATAGTAATGGGATGTTTAATTTTGTATGAATAGTGTTGCATAAACCTTTCTACAAGTTCTTCAAAGGTTTTTATCCCATGTGGTAATTTAGAAAACCATTCTGCTGCTTGTCCACTCAAACTGCGAGGGAATAATCTCATAAGATATGTTTGTTCATGAATGAATTCCATGCTTAAGGTATAAAAATACCATATGTGATCTTGAGGGTCCATGTATCCTATGTATTTGTCATATTTAGGTATGTCCACATTTGGTGGAAATGCTGGCATGTGTAAGCTTTGATCAAATGTCATAGGAGAAAATGTACTCATAGAGTATTTATTTGGTACGATTTATTTTTCTTTCTTCATGTCAAGAAGTTGAGTTTGTAAAGCTTCCACTTGTTTCACAAGGAGAGTCATAGGATTTTCTTCTTCTTATGTTTTGATTTGTTCCATATCAAAATCTCTCATCCTATGAATCTCATCACAAGCATACTGGTAATCAACCTATGGTCCCCACATCAACCTCTCTGCCTGTACTCATGCATATAATGATAATCCCTGTGGGATATCCTGTATCCTCCCAAATTGACAGAGTACATGGTAGAAGAAGAATCTCTCAATAATCAATGGTGATCGAACAATAATCCATCAAGGAGAAAATATATATGGAAGCTCTAAGTCATCCTCTTGCCAGGCCTCACAAACAAGATAAGGATGCCAAATCACTTGATCCATGTCGTTGAGCATATGATGTCAGAAATATAATTTTCCCAGATGAGGTTGGAAAATCACTCCCTCATACAAAATTCCATACGGCCAATGTGGATCACAAAGTCTCTTCCCAATCGGCCTAGTGACAAGGATGTGCACCCATGTTCTTATCTGAAGTAATATCATTCCTGTAGAAAGAGATGCACCATGTCTATACACTACATCATGAAGCTCGTGATATAAATACATAAGAATGTAGGACCCCCAATAAAATATTTGTGGATCTGGAATCATATCCTCTAGGATGCAACCCCATATGACAACAAACCCATGACCTCGTCAATCTAGTAATAAGAATCCTCCTATCAAAGACTCAAGCACTATTGGAAGTTGAGGAAATGAGAAAAATTGTGCCCATAGAATTCTCTCATCACCAATCGTAGGATTTGTGAATACTCATCTTCATGCATCGCCATCATACACCTGATCATAGTAGACTCGATCTCCTCGAGTCAGAATACTGAATATACAATACACATGCTCGGGTGTGATTTTAATCTCTCCCAATGGTAAGTGGAAGGTATTATGGTCAAAGTGCCATTGCTCCACCATAGCTATGACTAAACCATGGTTCATCTAGAATCGGGGCATCTCTAGTAAAAAAGATAAACCACAGAGACCTATCACTCATCTCTTTCTCATTGTCAACTGATTGACCATCTCCAATGGCCATGGTGGTAATCCGCAGATGTATAATCTTTGGAATCACACCTATTTTGCAATCAAATGGAATCATCTCAGTATCATTGTTTTATTTGGATCATTCTAAGTCAATCAAATTTTTATCAATCTATCACTCTTTTTGAGCACATCTACTTTCTACCTGACTCTATATCATGAGGATGGAGAAAAAATCAACCTATTCTTCCTATCTGGATTGAAATTATCAAACATTCATCTAATATGGTTATATTAACATCACAAACATTTTTTTCATCACAATCTTAGGCCTAATCTATCACGCAAATGATCAGTTATCCTATTTCATCATAGATGACCAAAATTTGGATTCAAATTTTACATTAGGTTAAGCGTCACTTCATTTTGGTGTATGCATCATTTTATCAGGTGTCACGCACTATTTTTCATATGCGCTAGTTCTTTTTTTCTATGCACTACTTAATTTATTGGATGCACTCCTTCAGTTGGATGGTTAACCTAGTGTTTACTATGCGTTATTTTATACTTGAAATGTGAAAATGCAAAATTTTGCTACGCGCTATTTTGCACTATCCTACGCACTACTTGAAAATGCGGATATGCTACTTTAAATTACACATACCACTTAAACCTATCCTATGCACTATTTGACAAGAAATTAAATTTCTACTCTAAAAATCAAATTTTGAGCATAAAAATTCAAAATTGATCAATCAAAAGTGGTTAGAAGCACTCACCGAAGGTCTGTACTCAACTGGTCACTGAAAAAAATGTCCACACTTGAATTTGTGCTCCTGAATAAGGACCACCATCACTATTATCTTAGTTTTCATGTAGAGAAAAACTAGAGGTAAAAGTAAAAGTGAATGTGTTCAAATGACTCATTTTTACCCCAATATATACCTTTTTGACCTTTTCAAAAGGTATTTTTACCATTTTGACCTATTTTGAGTTGTGTTTCTTCACCTGGGGAATATTTTTCAAATCAATTTATTGGGAACCTTATCAAAACTTGCGTAATCTTAGTTATCATTTTCATTATCATTTCGATTCATTTCTCGAGGGGGCATCATATCTGCATCAATGGATCGACATCAAGAGCTTGTTTTGGAACATTTTTTTTATCATCTGGGGCACCATCCTTTTTATCAAATTTTCATCTGAGGCATTATCAATCAAATGAAATTTTAGACATTCTTAATCAAATCTACATCTGGGACATCAACGATCAAATCACATCTAGGGCATTAAAATTTCAATCGTTATCAGGGAGATTTTTGTCAAATCAGTGGTTCACATCAGGTTCTTCTTCCAACATCAATCAGATCAGACATCAGAGTTGTTTCAAATTAGTTTTTATCCAATCATTAGACATTTCTTTGAACCAATGTGCTTCACACATTACTTCAAAAAGGGGCATTTGTAGACACCTAATTTTGGTCAAGGTGAATTAATCAGGACTAAAGTGAGAAAAATCAATTGAAATCAATGCAAATCAATCAAATTGTGAATTAATTGAATTATTATCAAAGCCTTGGATTAATAAAATCAAATAAATCAAGTTAATTATACAATTAAATTTAATCATTTAATTGTATAGCTAAATAATCAAATTAAATTAAATCCAACACTTTTAAGGGTACACATGGCTAAAGAAGTCAATTGAATCCCTTAATTTCTTCATCTCTCACATGGGTTATAATCCATCAACCAATGAGGATTGAGAATGGGAGCTCACATGGATCAAACCGATTTCATCCTACATCACTCATTTTGCAAATGCATCTTGATCACTCAAATTGTCTCCTCATTTGAAACCACCCTTTAAATGGTCTTAACCTTTGAGACCATTGAAATAACCTAACTCTAATCATGAGTTAATCAACTCCACCCCCTACCCTTGGGAAATCCTATAAATAGAAGCCATTTTTAATGCATTATCATCACACACATTCAGGAAGCAAAGCATAAACACTATAGGCAAATCATCTTGAGTTCATAGAAATTTCATCTTCCTAATTTGCATTTTAGCAAACATTTGAATTTAAATTAGCATAATTCATCATCAATCATCATATTAGGACTATCATTATGGATGCTTAGGCCTAGAGCATATTGTATTATTTATTAATTAGAGAGCTATGAGATGCTCATTGTCTTATTTTCAATTCAATTAATTAATATTTGTTAAATCCTTTGAATTGTTTATATTACAAGCTAATTTCATGAAGGTATAGTTTTATATATACATAGCTACTTCCATCAAAAAGGAGATATCCTTCAACAAAAATGTATGCTATAAACTTAGCCAAGAGTAATGACTCTTGCGAGTTAAGGAAAATATAGAATTGTGAAAGGATATGCCACTTGTGGGATGAGACCCTTGAATAGAAGAGATCTAGTTAGCAAGACATCTACCCTCAAGAGGAGTTCTTGAACAAAAATAATGTCTTCAAGATGAAGAGGAGTAGGTGAACAATAATTCTCCCATTTATCCCCCTATCGCTAGGTGAAATAGGGATTATTGAAGAAGGATATAAAACTTTGAATAAAAGAGTAAGAACATATATTTATAAAGAACATGGTTTTACAAATAAAGAAGAGGTAGTGATGAAGGATGCAACCTCTTTTTAAGAGAGAATCCTGAATCAAAATAATTAATTATTTATAAGAAAAGAGAGAAGAATGTACAAACAATCTTTCCCCCCAAGTATGAAGGAAATATAGAGCATAATACATCCTTAATTATAGCCTCAATATATGCAATTCCAAGTAAAATAATATGTACATGTAATGTAAATTAGACATATTATACTAGGAAAGATATGCATAATAAGAAAATCATTAAGGAAAGAAAAGAAGGATGCACCTTATGAATACTTAGTGAACCATCCATGTATACAAGATATTCACTTCCAAGGAAGATATTGTAAAAAGATACTAATTAGATGAAGGAGAAAGATCCATGAACAAGAAAGTCCATACGTGGATGGAAATCTTAGTATAAAAGAGATGAAACCAAAAGAGATAATGAATCCTTTGAAGGAGAGATATAAATAAATCTAATATACTCCATATTTGTTAGGTCTTTTATAATAAACATGTGATTTCAAGAAAAAAAAAGGTTGCAACTTGGGATGTAAATCTCCTGAAAAAGAGAATATCCTTGTGTAAAACAAAAAATCCATGCAAGAAAGAACATGACACTATAAAAGATGAAATTCCAGAAGGGATATTGGATGCAGTGAATGAGAAGAGAAATGAGAGGAAGGAAACATTAGGCTCCTTAATTGGTTTCTATTTATAATAGACATGTGCTTCCAAGCAAGCATAAAGTTGCAACTCGGGATGTAAATCTCCTAAAAAAGAGAAGATCCTTGTGTAAAATAACAAATGAATTCAAGAAAGGATGACATCATATAAAAAGAAACAAGTCAACAAAGAGAACAAATGGATTATTTTATATGAATAAGAGAATGAAATAAGTCCCTTTCCCCCCAAGTGAGGAGACATGGAAAATGACTATTATGTTGCTCACAAATTATGATAACAATGTTGCATAGGGAGGAGAAACATAATAGGGCTGTAGATATATTAAGTATCAAGATCATGAAAAAGATGCCATTCAGTGTTGCAAGTCATTTGAATCATACCAAAATTAATGAATTATTGAATTTTATACTTCAAATCATAACATTCACTAGTCTTATGGCCTTGAATTTGATGAAACATACAAATGGTAGTATTGTCTTGTTTCTGTTTGTTATTTTTTTGCTTGTTTTTCAATAGAAGAGTAATTAAGTTGGCCTTAAGAAGCTCAAACAAAATAGATTATTGTTGTGAGGAGAAAGTGGGAGGAGAATGTATAAATTGATTTGGTAAAGAGGAAGGTTGGAAACCAAAAGTTTATTTCAAAAAACTTTTCTCATTAGGAATATTTGATGTATCAATAAGATAAGATGCTCATTTATATGGAAGGGGATTTAAATTTAAGGAGGACCAATCAATATCCACACATTCGCTAGATAGAGTTGTTTGATTCTCAAATTCAAAGGTCTTGTCCTTGCTATGAAATGTTGGTGTGAATTCTAAGGTTCCCCAATCATCATCTTGAAGAGTTGATGGACCACCTATTTGTGTTGGAGAAATATTTGAAGAAGGAAATGGAAATTGAATAGGGCTGATCTAATTAGGCTCATTATTCTCAAAATATTTTTGTTAGCTCCAAAAAATTCACCCTTGCTAAGTCTCTGAACTTATCTTTCTAGAGAAGCATGGGAACATCTCTAAGTTGTGGGTTACCTAAAAATTGAGATGAACCTATGGATAAGGTCGGTTCCTAATTGGTACTTTCACCTAAAACTAATGAAGCTAAAGGAAAAGGGAGAAGGAAATGCTTAATCTTGAAATGGTTGAAATAACACTTTAAGGGTGATGCACCAAGATTATAAGGACAATAATGTTGTTTAAGCACAATGAAAATTCAACAATCACCTATTGTAGGACACAAACTTGATATAACATCTTCTGTATAAAAGTGCTTCATAAGAAGGTCTCATAACTAGAAGCTAGAAGGAATCCCTCCACAACTAACAATTGTAATTTTTGACACAACTTATAACCTATAAAACAATATGCATGAACTTATCACAAGTATTGTAATGAGACATAAATTAAAGGAATCTAATATAGAAAAATAGAAATAACATTAATCACTGAAATGAACACTAAATATAAGACTCAAGATAGATCCAAAATGTAGGCTTTATTATGCTCCAAAGGAAAACATTCATATAATCCTCAATGAGATACAGTAAAACATACTCAAATGAAAAGGACTTAAAAAATAAGTCACTTAGCAAAGGATGCTTCACAATCTGAACTCCCTTAACTAGTATAATGAGGGAATATATATCATCCTTAAGTTCCCCTCAGAATTCCCATACAAAAAGGATCTGAAATTCAAAAATGGGGTTGAATGAGTAAAAATGGCCCCAAAAAGAGGAAAGAAATCTTCCCAAAAGACCTTAGAGAAGTGGAAGAGTCCTCTTTGATTTAGAACTCAAGATGAAGAGTCCAAAAATGATCTTACCTAATCCTATATCTGCTCCAAGTGTTTCTGAACTTATGACCTTTCTTTTCCACATAAATAAATCACATGCAATTGACACATGACATGTCCTCATTGTTTTGATCATTTAACTCAGTCATTGATTAGATCTAGACTCATGGTAGTACCTTCCTTTCCCTCAGCAAAGTCATGGAAAAACTACCTCAACATGTGGCACCTAGTCGATAGCTCTCGGTCTTTTATTCTAACTGCCAGTTGAACTTGCGAGTTGGCAACAACCCTTGCAACCTAGTAAAAAAAATTGAAGTGGTACCCTATCCATTGAGTAACAAAAAACATCAAATAAGACATAACTCTGAAGTCAAGGCCTCAAGTTATCCAAAAAGTAGATCGGCCACTGGGACCCACCCCTCTTCAGCCTATGATGAACTAGGACATGTGGAAACATCTCATGAATTATCCAACCTTGGAAGAATATTTCATCTCATTTGGCCACCTTGTGACCAAAATTCATCTCCCAACCTACGCATGTGGTAGCATCTCTCTAATTCTCTAACTGTCCTACTAATCACTTTGCAACCCTCATGAACCCACAACAACTCTCTATGTGGCACCCTATCGCTAACTCTCTAGCCTGAGAAGAATATTATTTTCCATCACGCGAGCCAACAACGAGTAACCATAAACTATTAGTCCCCAATTCTCTAATATTTCATGCTACTTTTCCTAACAGTCATGAGATGGAGACAACTAATACTTCTACATTTTGGACAGGTGATAGTCTCTCTCTAGCTCTCCAATTGAAAACCCGACTGCCTTGAACACTCGAGAGATAGCAAAAACCATTGATCTAACCTATATCACCATTGCATCTGAACCTCCACATGACAGTTGTGCATGTGAAAAGTGGTTAAGTACCTTTAAGTTGCAAACACACACTTTAATGAATCATTATGTGGTTAGTCAATCAAACATGGTATCAAAGTACAATATAAGATAAACTAACCTAAGATGACTCATTGCCTTCTAGTAGGTAGGAGTATGGATCTTTCTCTCAGATCATCGCAAGATCTAGTGACTACACCTATTCTAAATGAAGGATTTGAAGCTACAATGATGATCTAACTGCATATGCAAGTTTGTGGTTAATCCAATGTTACTTGGATTGATTTTAAACACCAAATTGAAGTTTAATGATTAATTTTAAGCCCAAAACAAAGTGTGCTCTAAGTTATAAAGATTTGCATGCTTTGAAAATAACTCAAAACAACTAACAATGCTAAACAATTGAAATCTAAGAATGCTAAAATACTTGAATGCAAAAACTGCAGAATAACGATAATAATCAAAAGTTAGGATCCTTTGTGAAGGAAATGAGGTTCTCTTTTATACAAATCTCTCTTGAATCAACGGTTGAGATTGAAAGCCAAAGAATGGATAGGATTCAATTTGAAGAAGCGCAATCCACATGCGTGGAGAATGATTGGTTGAGAGAGTCAGCTAACTGAACTAACTGATTAGTCATTTAGGAAACTTCCAAAATCTATTTTTCAGTTAACTAGATTGTTTCCAAAATGAGAAATAGAAAAAAAAATGGGTTGACTGAATAAAATAGATTTGTTTCCAATTCGAGAATCATTTAACTGAAATTGATGACATAATATGCATTTTTAAAGATTTTAATGATTTTAAATGTATTTTAACTCAACTTTATTAATTTAATTCATTTTTTGGATTTTATTGACAATTTAACAATTTATTTAATTAATATATTAAAATATCCATTAAATAAATAATTTAAGGTTTATTTTCTAATGTAATGTATTTTAGGAATTAATTAATCAATCAAGTACGATGATTAATTAGGACCTAGGGTTTAGGTTAGATCAACTTGAAGTTGATAAATTACTTATTTGGTTTAGGACTTAGAATAATCAAGGGGTTTATTGATAAGCGATTGAGAGTAGGGTTCGAGGGTTTAGATGACCATTTTTATGTGATTACATTTGCCCCTCTTTGAATTGATGTATGATCAATGCATTGATTCAAAGACTTGTTAATTATAAGACGAAGAATAGTTTGATTTGAAGTGATGAAAACATTCTTGTCGAGGAAGACCGACTCTGAGCTTGATTGGACGAAGATCGATCAATAGATATAAAATAGAATTCTCAATTTGATTTGAAGCGATGAAACTAAAAATCTATCAAGAACTCTTAAACCCTTTGATTGGTTTGAACGAATAACCAGTTTGGTTTGGAGAAATGAAAATGATTACCGTTAAGAAATTTGATTAATAAGAAAATTGAATTGATTAGAAATGATGAAGCCAATTTGATTCATATATCTAGTTTCAATAATGAATAGCCCGTATAAGACCAATCTTGTCTAGTTTCAAGTGTATTCAAAATTGTATAAGGCCATTGATTAGGTTGCCTTTGATTTAAGATGATCTCAACTTGATTTGATGCGATGAAGTTGAGAAGCCCCAAGTGGTGGGGTCTTGATTGATGATGTGATCACTGGACTATTGATGTCCTGATCCTTCCCCCTTGGGAGTGAAATAAAAATATGGCTAGATTCCCCAGTGTTCAGAAGCAATTCAATTAATAACATGATGCAAGAAGAAGCTGATCTGATTAGAAATAGGTCCCAAGCGGTTAGGACAGAATCTACACTTGATGGGAGGTCTTGTTGACCAAGGTTGACCAAGTTTGATCAAAATTATGACATGTGGATTTATTGGAATAAAAGAACGAGAGATTTTCATTGGTTTGGAGTCCAAATAGACTGATTGTGCAAGCAATCAACTGTAGTTGAATAAAAAATTCAAACATTAAAAATGATAAGTAAAACAATTTCAGATTTCAATTTTGATCCTAAAAATGGAATCAGGATGGTCAAATTAGCCAGGGGTATCATTTTCACGTCAATAAACGCATAAATAACCACTTGGAAAAAGGAAGATTGATCGATTAGCGCCTCAAATCCTTCACATTGGAGAGAGATAAAGCTATTCTACGAATTTAAACACCATGCAAATGCAATGCAAAACTACCATGAATGCAACATAAGGTGTAGTCATTGAACTTTAGCCTTGAATTTTATTCATCATTGGGCATTTTGGAACATCAGAGTCACTACAATCCTTACTGGTGCCACTATGACCATAAGAATACGAATATGACTTTCATCAGATAATATATGGGAAACTAACATAAGCATTAGGGAAAAAAAGCTGAGATGACCTGAACATTGTTTCCAGTTGATGTTGTAAGAGTACACCAGTATTGGGGAATTCAAAGCCGAGATAACCATGAGTGTAATCTTGTGTAAAAAGTAGAGAAATAATAGTCAAGGAGATAGTTCTGACCTCACCTTGGTGTACAACTAAATAGGATTGAGGGATGTGAGGTTTTTTTGCCTTAATGTAGGAGCTCTTATCACATATACCCATTTTATTTGATGGTGTAGGATCATTGGGACCACACCAAAAAGAAGCAGAGAAAGAAAAGATTAACAAAAATCAATGAGAATAGACAACATACAAAGAGAATTTCAACATACTTCAGCCAGTTTCAAAGTTTTTTAGATGTCTACATGTATGAGGTGTTGAGAAACACCATTGTGCTTGTGGGTGCATTGTGTTTGTTTGCGATCAATCTATTATTTATGTTTATGTTATCTGATGTGTGTTGAGAAACGTAGATGTATCCAAATAGGTAGTGTTAAGAAAAATTATTCATTAAGGTGTTTAAGAAACACCAGTGTATCAGTAACAAGGTGTCCTTCAGAAATAAAAATATTAATGACTCTAATTTGGTTCAAGAATGCAATCAAAGTGGGGCCCTTCACCCCTAGTAATGAATTCCAATTAAAGATAAATTACTTGACTCATACTGTTGGGAAAAATTCGATTTGCTTTCCCCAGACCATGACTCTAGATCAGTTTCAAGCCAGGAGGGTTCTCAGAAGAACCATAATGTCATGAAAGTGTCTGAAAGCTTATGCACAAACTAAATCAAAAAGGATTGCCAAGAATGAGATAGATGGAGTGCTGAGTAAAAGAGATGCCTATTTACTAGGTTTTCACCTACTTGGCAGAGATTTTATTTTTTCTACAATGGCACCTGTTTACCAGGTTTTCACCAAGGCACTTTTTCCTCTTTTTCAATTTTTTTATTTTTTTCATTATTTTTTTATTTTTCTCTTTTTGATTTTTTTTATTGATGCATCAAAGTGCATGTTTACCAAGATGATCATTTTTTTTAGGAATTTTTCTACTTTTTAGTATTTTTCTAGGATCATAAATATGTACATGATGTTGGTCACTGTGAATGCCTTAGGTGTAGAACTTCTTCAGATGGAGAGTGTTCATCAGCTCTCATAGGTGTTCTCCTTTAGGTGTGGAGAGTCGATAGGCTCTAGAGCCGAACACTATAGTTATGATATAAGGACCGAGCTAGTTGGGTTCAAATTTACCCTTTTGTTATCTATGTGACTGATTACAGAGGTTATATCTCAACACTAGGTCACCCACCTAAAGTTATCTTGATTTGAACTTTTTGTTATATCCTCTAGACATTATTTTTTGATAAGCTTTGAGGTGATCGAACTCCAGTTGTTGATGCTCATCCAATAGTTCCAGTTTCTTGTAGCCTTGAGACTCTATTTTATTCATCTATGATTATTCTTCATAGAGAAACCCTTAGAGATGAGAGTTATACTTCTACGGGTAATATTGCATCTTCTTCATAGATAAGAGCAAAGGGGGTTTCCCCAGTAGGTGTTCTGATGCTTGTTCTATAAGCCCATAGTGAAGGATTGATCTACAGGTGCCAATCCCATCTTGATTTGTTCATAGTACATTGTAATATTTTCAGTAATTTTTTATTAGAGGCCTCAACCTATCCATTACCTTGTGGATAGTAAATGGAAGAGTAGTGTTGTTTAATCTTTAAGTTCTCGCAGATTTCTTTGATATTGGTGTTTTAAAATTGTCCTCCATTGTTAGTTATAATGGATGAAGGAATGCCATATCTATAGATAATGTGATTCATAATGAATAAGGCCACCTGTTATCTAGTATCTTTGATTAGTAGGATCACCTCCATCCACTTTGTGAAATATTCAGTGGCGGTGATGATGAACTTATGCATGTTAGAAGAAGATAGGTGTATCAAACCGATGAGGTCAAATGCCCATTATTGGAAGGGCCAATGTTTGATAAACATAATCAGATCCCTTACTAGAGAATGCATAATATTTCCATGTATTTGGAATTGCTTACACATCTTTGCATATCTCACTGCTTCTTTTTCCATGTCTGGCAAGTAATAACCCGCTCTCAAGATTTTTTGAGCCAGAGTCAAACCATTAGAGTGAGAACCACAAATACCATCATGGACCTTAGTAATGAAGATTTAGAATCCTATTTTTCTAGTCACCTAATAAAGATACCATCTAGTCGTCATCTATAAAGATTGTCAGCTATGAGAACATAGAGTGAGGAAATTTAGATAAGGTTTCATCGTTCATTGTGGGTAAGCGCATCAGGGATGACCTAATGATGCAGGTAGGCATAGACATGTTTGTATCAGGATGAATTTTTTCCTATGATAGTGAAGACCATGTGGGATTCAAGGGATTTGTAAGCAGGGAAATGAAGTTCTTCCACCAGGAACTCATAGCACAAGTCTTCCTCTTGTGGTTGTGAGGATTCTAGTGTAACCATTGCATCAGTTACTCTGTTCTGTGTCCTCGGGACATGCTGAAATGTGATATGGGTAAAATATTTTTGAATTCATCAACCATTATCTTATAAGATATGATTTTATCACCCTTAGTTTGTTAAACATCATTATTTTGGTTGATGATGATCTGGGAGTCACCATAGATGTGTAACTTAGATATGTTCCATTCGATAGCTAGTTTGATTCCATTGACCAAGGCTTCATATTCAAAAATTTTATTTGTACAAGGGAATATCAACTTGTACACCTTTGGTATGGAATAGCTCTAAGGTGTGATGAACATGACACCTGCACCTGAACCTAGTGGTGTGAAAGATCCATCAAAGAACATTTTCCAAGACCTATACGTTATGTGAAGAATAGAGCTGTGTGGAAATTTAGCATTGATGGAGAGATCATCCTATAATGGATCATCATCTAGTTGATCTACAATATCCTATCCTTTGATTTATTTTTGATCAACATATTCGATGTCAAAATCACTGAGGAGCATGACCTATTTTTATAGCCTTCCTGTTAAACTTGCTTTAATCAAAAGATATTTAAATGGATCTATATTTGCAACCAGCTTTGTAGAATGAGCTAACATGTAATGTCTCAACTTCTGAGACAAATATACAACCGTGAGACAAGATTTTGCTATCACTGAATAATTCATCTCATACGAGACCAAGTTCCTATTGATGTAGTAGATGACTCACTATTTTTTTTTTTATCTTCCTGTTCTAGGAGTACCCCCAGTGATGTTATTGTGGCAGAGATATATAGGATCAATGGTTTCCTAGTGTAGGAGACATGAATACTATCAGGTTAGCTAGGTATTCTTTGATATGATCAAAGTTATTTATATATTTTTCATCCCATTGATATGTGACACTCTTATATAGAGCTTTTGTGAATAGTTGTGACTTATTTTCCAATTGTGAGATAAATATCCTGATAGACTAAATTCTCCCTTGGAGTGTCCTCATTTGACTGATGTTCTTGGGTAGAAAAATCTATAAGATTTATTGCACCTTTGCAGGGTCTACCCCGATTCCTTTTTGTTGAGACAATGTATCCCAACAATTTTCTAGAGGCTAGACACCGAATGCACACTTCTTTGGGTTTAGTATGAGTTTGAATTGCTCCATTCTATCGAGAATTTTTCCCAAGTCCTGTAAATCCATGGATCTTTGCATGGTTTTAAAAAGTGTATCATCCACATAATCTTCCATATTTTTATGCATCATGTCATGAAAAATTGTGGTGAAAACCCATTGATAAGTAGCACCTACATTTTTTAGTCCAAAGGGCATAACATTCCAGCAAAAAGTGTCCCAAGCACATGTGAATGCAGTCTTTTCTTGATCTTCTAGAGAAATCTTGATCTGATTATACCTGAAGAAAACATCCATGAGAGAGTACATTTCATACCCAGATGGCATATCCATAATAATATCAATGTTTGGCAAAGGAAATTCATCCTTTGGAAAAGCCTTGTTAAGATCCCTGAAGTCAGTACAGACTCGGATAGATTTGTCTAGCTTTGCTACCAGTACAATGTTTGAAATCCACTCTCCATAATCAATCGCTATAATGAACCCTTCTTTGAGTATTTTTTCTAGGTCTACCTTTATCAATGAAGCAACATGAGGGTATATATTTTAGAGCTTTTATTTTACTATCTTGACACCTAGTGCAATAGAAAGATCGTGCATAATCAGATCTAGATCTAAACAAGGCATGTCCGAGTAACTCCATGCAAAGCTGATTTTTTTCTCTTTAAACATCTCAATGAATTCTTTGAGCTCTTCTGTTGATAATGTTTGTGCTACATGAATGATGTGTGGATTCTCTATTGTCCCAATATTCATAGGTTATGTTGGTTCAATCAATTCTGACAACCATTACTAGAAGCTACTAGGTGAGATATCAAGTACCTCATCCTTTGGCGCCTCAGAGAGGTTTTCACCATTGGATACATCTTTTATTTTTACTATTTTGTGTTCTAAAACTGCCACAATGTGGTTTTTGCCTTCAGAATCTCTATTCTTTTTTGTTTTAATTTTATGATTGAGGTATTTGATATCTATTTCAATCATATTCACACTAGGTTCACTGGTGGAAGAAGTTACTGGTTCAACAACATTTAGGTAGTAGGATAGAGCGTACTCATTGGGGAGTGTAGGAAGGTTTGTAGGTTGTGCTTGCAAGCCCCAGTCAACGGGTTCAAGTTGTACAAGTGGTAATGGATTGATAGGTTCAAGGTTGTTCATAGTATATTTGTCATAAACCTAGATTGTTATGTAGAGACCTAAATTGGTACCCTGTATAGATGTGTTCAAATTAGTAAGAGCCATAATGGTATCGTCAAAACCCATGTCAGGAATTAGAGGTTCTAACTCGTCAGATCTAGACCTAAAACTTCATCTACCTCGAATGGATTTATGAATTTTTGTACCTTATTCATCTCTTTATCTTGAGTTTCCTTTGACAGACTATCAAACTCATATTCATGAGAATCCGTTTCAGCATAATCTACCATGTCTAGTACATGATTGAAGTCCAATCATTGCCCCTAGTTTGGGTGAGCTCTATCTAAGAACTCTACTATGGTTAAGTCCCCATTTTCTACATCAGGGTCTTGCTGAGATGTGGTGACCTTTAATTGATTAGGAACCACTGGTGATTCCCTTGATACATGCTCTTCAGTAGCATTGTGTAGACACCTAAAACTGGACAGGTGTTCTATTATCAAGCAAATATGCAAATCTCAGCTAAATGCTCTAAATTTCACCAAAATGGATCAAATCAATTTCAAATGGACATTTATCAATCAAATAGGACAAAATAATTTAAAATCAAAGGATAAAAAAAATAATGACATAAAAAGATTAAATATAAGCCTAAAGGGATTAATCAAACTATACAATTGTTTTTAATCAGTTAATTGTATAGTTTAAATCAAAAATCAAATTGAACCTATTCCCCTACATGGCTAATTTAATTAATTGATTGAATTTAATTAATCCTAATATATTTTAACATGAATTTGAGCAACCAATGAGAATTGAGAACACAAAGCACATGGATCACTCCTAATTTGCAATCTCAATCACTCATTTTGAACTTTCAATCTCAATCACTCAAATTTGTCCCTTTGTCCCAACCTTTGAGACAAACATTTAAATTGTACCCCCATTTGAAACCATCTCAAAGCCTCTCACTCAACCAAGACTTAATCATGATCAAGTAACTCTAACCCCTACACTTGGGAAAATCCTATAAATAGAACCCATTTTACAAGCATAAGAATCCTAGAAAATTTGAATGTAAAGCATCCTTATTATAGGCATTTCATAGAAAATTGAGAGCAATTGAGAGCATATCATAGCAATTTAGCATAATGGAGATCATTTTGAGAGAATTTGAATCAAATATCATAGTAAATTGAGATAATTGAGACCTAGTTAGGCATTATCTTTATCAATTTCTCATTCTAAGATTCTCACTACTAGAGATTAAGGCTGAGAGCTCTATTAGCAAAGCTTAGTTAGAGATCCATGAGATGTTAAATGATTTATTTGTCAATCCTTAGATTAAATTGTATTATTTTTTCCATAGAATTTATAGATAGCATCTTTATTTCATGAAGGTATGAATTATACATACACAAATGGCGCCCACCGTGGGGCTTTGAGCCTCTAAATCTCATTTTTTTTTATCAAATTTCATGTGTTTTTGGTGCATTTTCTACTAACTTTGCAGGTTGCGGATCCAAATGATGCCTAATAGCAGAACAATGACGCATGTCAATAGAGAAATGATGCCTGCAAAAATATTTCCTTCTCTGTCTTAAATTCTTTCACCGCCTGCAAGACAAAGTGTCATGTCTGTTCTCATAAAGCGACACGTGAGAGTCAGGAAATCACACCTACAAACATTCTTTTGCCACTTGCTAACATTTTTGTTTCATAATTTACACACTTTGCACTTCCTGTGATTTGCATTTAATGCCTGCAATTGTTTAAGTCACGCCTAGCTTATTACAAAGTAACACCTAGGTCACTGCAAAGTCACGCTTAGCATACTGCAAAATCACGCTTATAAGCTGTAAAATGATGCCTGCTACAGTTTGTGTTTTATTGCATTCAAATTAGTAAATTCAGTTTTCTAACTCTCTGTTACTGTGTTTTGTGTAGATGAACATACACCTAAAAGTGCAGAAACCCGAGCTAAGGGTCACAAGGAAAATAAAAGAGGTAAGGATATAACCAAACACTCTAAACAAGTGCATAATGCTAGCATTTTGGAAAATTTAGAGAAGGAATAAGCTTTGTATGATCATTATGTTAAAATTGTGAATGCATACAAGAAAAAATTTCATTCCCTTAATTGATTTCACATTGCAAGTTTCTTAGGAACATTTATGCAAAATTTGAAAGAAACTTCTTTTTGATTATCAATTGTTTTGGTTTCCTTCACTTTGTTCGATTGTGTTGACTAACTTGCTAGTGGAGCCGGAGAGGGAACGATGGCCACTAGGTGAGTGAGCAAATAAAAAGAAAAAAACCTCAAAAAAGCACCTAGCCTTTACTAGCTTTGAAAGAGGTATTTTTCTCATCAAGCTTGCTTTGATTAAATTGTGGAAAATTTCATTGATATCTAGTATAATTAGGGACACCCTATTATTGTCTATATCGAATGAAACATTAGGAATATGCCCTCAACTTTTTGAAGTTGATCAAAAAGCCAAAAATGTTGAGTTTGGGGTGGTAGAAAGAAAGGGAGGATAATTGAACCACACACTTCATTTTTAAGAACCTCTTTGTTATGAGGTTGAAAAAGAACATAAGTGCTTGAAGTGTTTGGAACAAAGAACAACAATAGGGATATGCTCTTCAATCTTTGAGTGAATCAAACTCCCAAACTTGTTGAACTAAGTTCAATTTCTCATTTTCTATACATGCTAGATAATTTAGATCCTTAAAGGGCTTGCCTCCCGAGTACATCCTTACAAGGATGGTGAGAGGGAACGACCCAAAGTGGGAGACAATCGCTTAAGCCACGATACTATCCAACCCAATATAAACAAATGCACTCTTCCTTAGTGGGTTTTAGTGACTAGATTGTGCTTAAGTTTCTTCACTTCCTCTAGTATTCCTTCGGGATTGTGCAAAATCATACTTTTGTGTGTGTGGGAAGCCCGCAATGGGGTAAAAGAACTTTTCATGATCTAGAACAGAGGTGTTAACTAAATCCTTGATAAGTAGAAAGCTACCTTTTAGAGCCAACAATGTTTAAAAGAAAAATTTGACTCTAGGTAGATTGCTTGGAATCTATTCTTGTTTAAGACCCGTTGAAACAACCTGGAACATACACACTAGTGTGTTTTAGGGTTATGATACAAACTTGATGTGTGTGTGTTGCGTTTGTATTTACATTTTCAAGCAAGAATACCATTAAATAGATCTGATCACAAAATTAACTTTTTTAAAACCCTAAAAAAACTATGAAAACAATCCTGATTTGTAAAGTGCCATAGAAAAAAATGCCTACAACACTTTCTATGATGCCTGCACAGTTGAAATTATTCCTATTACTACTGAAGTGAAGCCTAAGTCACTGGAAATAGCTGCCTGTAAACATTAAAATGCCACCTACAAATAGGAAAACGCTACCTGCAATCTGCAGAGTGCCTCATAGATAAATTCCAGTTGACGCCTATACAGTGTGAAGTGACGCCTAGATGAAAAGAAAGTGACACCCATAAACAAACAAGGGTAGACAGTGGATATTTCTCGAGGGTTTGAAAACAACTTAATCACATTTTTGGATACTCTTTTGGAGATTTTACCTGTTTAGAAGTTAAAACTGATCAGAATCCCTCATTATTGGACAATTCACAAAATCATTAAGGGATTGATCAAAGAGGTGACAAAAGTCAAGTTTTCTTGATCTATGCTCATGCTGGCTTTCACTCGATCACATTACGTTAAGTCTACCCTACAATCTGACAGAAGTTACTTAAGGCATAAGATTTATTTTCCTAGTGACACTTTTACTTCTTCACGACCAACTCAAGAACCAATGAAGGAAGTAGAACCAAACATGACTTTGCCATTCAGAAATATGGATCCTGACCTAATAAATAATGCCAATAGAGATAACAACAATAACAATAGAAATGGTGATGTTAATAACAATGGGGCTCATGGAAGAGGAATAGATCCTAACAATCAAGGGGTAGACCCTAATAACAATGGTGGAAATGTGGACCCTAATGATGAAGAGGAAACCAAAGAAAAGGTTAATGAGGTGGTCCAAAGCCCATTATTCATGAAGCTCATGGAGAAAGTGTTAGAAAGAGATAGGGAGAAGTATTTCCTAGACCTAGAACAAGAGGGGACTAAACTCCCTCACAATTTTGATGTTGACCAACTCAAGCAAAAAGAAGAAGTAGCAAATCCGATCGACATAATTAAAAAGAAATTTAAATTATTCCAAATGCATTTGGACACAATGAAACAAAGTGGGGCTCCTAAACTCTTTTCTATCAAGGCTTTGTGTCCATTTATGTTTGAGAAGACACTAATTATGATTCCATTCCCTAGTAATGCTATTTTTCCTAAATACAAGAAGTATTTTTCCTAAATACGAGAAGTATGAAGGAGAATCTGATCCCCAAGATCATTTAAGGGAGTTTTGTGCATTGAGCTTGGAGTTCATGCATGTCACAACATATTTAATGAGGTTATTCCCTAGAAGTTTAGGAGGCATGGCAATGGAGTGGTTTTCTAAGTTACCCTCCGACATCCATACTTTCGAGGAATTGGCCTCCAAATTTGTAACTCACTATTCCTATAATATAAAATATGAGGTTACAATGATTAACTTATGTAATACCAAGAAATGAGAGGGAGAAGGATTCCTACTTTTCCTACAAAGGTGGAGAGTGGTATTTGCTAGATACCCTCAAATTGTACCCAAAAAGAAGAAGATAGATATCTTCATTAATAGCTTGAGTAATGAGATGAATTATCGGTTAATGTTGCAATGTCCTAGGTCTTTCCAAGACCTAATTGAGAATGAATTTACTATGGAGGAGGTATTGGTTAAAAGTGGAGAACTTAAGCTTTATAAGGATAATAAAAATAAAAACAACAATACCTCCAATAACAATCAAAATAGGAATCCACCTAACAATAACCAATTTTGGATGAGGAACAATAATAAAGGTGTGGTCAATGATGGAGTTGTGGAATCTAATAATTTGAAGGCCACTCCTTTTACTCTCACAAGAACACCTACTCAAGTTAACAATTAAAATTTACCACCCAAAGTGCCTCTCAACAACAACAACAATAATAACAACTTTGGGAATAATCAAGGGGCTAACAAGCCTAAACCCTTCTTTGCACCAACGCCTAGAAGAATGTTCACACCTTTGGGTGAACCACTTGAGAATGCATTGAGAACCCTAAGTTCTAATAATATTATTGATTTACCTAGGGCTTAACCCTATGAACCACAAATCAAGCCTAATTAGTGGAGTGAGTCCAACCATTGTGAATACCATAGGAATTGAGGACACAAAACCAATGATTGCATGTGCGTAAGACATGTGGTGCAAGATTTGATTGGCAATGGTGTAATTAAGATAGAAGGGCCCCAAAAAAATGAGGATCATACAACCTTTCTATAATCATGAGAAAGGTGAGTCTTCAACTTTGAACAACCAAGGCAATAATTCCAAAGGTAAAAACAATGTCAATTTTTCTCATCATTATGACAATACTATCAATACCTTATCCGGGCATGAGCATGTTGTTAATGTTGTGGTGATTAAGGAACAACCCAAAGTGGACACTTCTAATTCTATCACTAGGGGGAAAGCATCAAGGATTACCCTACAAGGGGGTGATCCTAAACCTATTGTCCCTACACAATCAAGTATTTTGGCTAAACAACTATCCACTACAACAAAGCCTTATAGTTTGGTTGATCAATTGCAAAAGACTCTAGCACAAATTTCTATTTTGGAGTTACTAAAAATTTCTCCCAATCAGAATGAGATCTTGGAAAAATCCCTAATGGAGACTAATGTTCCTATAAATTTGGATGAAGATAAGTTTCAAAATATGGTAGGACATCTCATTGCACCACATTGCCTTTCATTTTTTGAACAAGATTATATGTCCATTACGCACCCTCAAAATTTGCCCTTGCATATAGAAGTTCTAATCCAAAGGCATAGGGTCGAGAGAGTCCTCATTGATGGGGGAGCCGGTCTTAATATTTGCACATTGAACCTTATCAAGTCTTCAGGGTTATCTAAATCTTCTATTGATCCTAAAAATCAGATTACCATCAAGGCTTATGATAAGGAAGAAATATCTTCGATAGGCATGATTGTTTTACCTATTCAAGCTGGACCTATCAATAAAGACACCATATGTCAAGTCCTTTACATGAAGCCAACTTATAATATCTTATTAGGGAGGCCATGGATTCATGAGATGCAATTCCACCTATCATCAATGTATAATATTTCCACACATGGGTGAAGAAATCACAATTGGAGGAGATTCTAATCTCTTTCAATATTGCAACACATTGAAACCTAGTCATGAGATATTTATTCCTCATAATAGGTAAGGATTCATCCCTAATGTCACCATTGAAGAAGCTAAAGAGGAAGGTTCAAAGTTAACATCAAACACTACATCTACCTCAAACCCTAATCAAACTAACTCAACTACATCAACTAAGGGAATGGAGAAAGTAAGTTATGAGGGTCAAAGTTCACATGAAAGTTCAATTAAACCTTCTACATCAAAGGTAGAAATTTTGAAACCTTCCAAGGATGAGAGAGAAAAAGCCAAAAAGGATCAATATCAAAAGATGAATGAAATGATGCATAACTTTAAAAAGCAATGTAGAATCAATTCCAAAGGAGTGGGGGAGTATTCCGTCTCCCTATTTGATTTTCCAACTTCTCCTAAGACACATGGGATACCATCAGGTGCTAATACACCTCACAAATATAACTCTCATTTTGTAAGAGGCAGTGACAAATCATCCCTAGAAAAGGTGGACAATGAAGTTTTACAATGGCTCTACAAAGAGGAAGATACTTCAAACAATCCTGTGGAATGAGTACATCACATCAATATCCAAACTGAGCAATATAGAAAGGGATATAAAATTATGAAAAAATGGGATACAAGGGAAGAGAACCATTAGGAGTCAGGAATAGAGGATTTCTATAACCCATTAAACCTTCTTGGAGATCAAACGATGAAAAATCCAGAATAGGGTATCAAGACAAAGTAGAAATTTCAAGCCCTATGCATGATTTTCATGAACATGTAAACATGGTAGGATCTGAGAGTGAGGATGATTCTAAAGATTATGAGTGGGATTCCCTATCTTAAGACTCTTTTCATGATAAAGAGGTTGATGTTATTCATACATATGCTAGTATTCCTAATGTCAAAGAGAATCAAAGTTCAAATTCTACACAAGCATAAAATGAGTCTCAACAATACAATGTAGGTCAAGCATCTAGGGGTAATCAATGCATAGGTGAACCTTGGGTACCTTCATGGGGGGGTCATTAAAATGTTATATTTAATCCAGATGCATTCTTTCACATGAAAATCCATGAGGACTCTAGTGAGGAAAATTTTGATCCTACTTCGATGGAACACCTTGAGAAAGGACATGTTATAGACCTAAGCGATACAATGTATGAACCTTCAAACAAGGTCATGTCCTTGAATACTTCAAATGACAACTTGACTCATGAGTCTTTAGCCTTGCTTCATCCTAAAATCATTGATTCAGATTTAACCGAACCAAATGACTTACTATACTTTCCCAATGACAATGCAATGGCCCAATACCTAAACGCGGCTGAGCCATCTTCTTCCACCAATGAATACAATCTGGACATGATGATAGAGGTAGGGGTCCAACCTCTCAATCCACAAAATAAAATAAATAAATTCAAAAAAATGAAAAGGTCTAGTGGTGAAAACCACTGTGTGGCAGTGCTAGAACCTAAAAAAGTAAAAATATCAGATATTTCCAAAGGTGAGAACCCAACTGTGGCACCTAAGGAAGAGAGGTTGGATACCCTACCAGAAAATGACAATGAGAGATCTCCTATTCTCATATATCCAATAGAAAAGGTTAACATTGGAACTGACTTGGAACCAAATTTTATTCACTTAGCAGCATCACTAATCCCATCATAAAGGAAGGAGTTCATCGAATTATTTCAAGCAAAGAAAATTAACTTTGCGTGGTCATATGACGACATGCTAGGGTTAGATCCAAGCTTCATAATGCACCATATTAATGTGAAACCCATCATCAAACCTATAAATAAGAAATTGAGAAAGATGCATCCTCATGTAGCTCTATTAGTCAAAGTAGAATTGGAAAAGCTTCTCAAGGTTGGATTCATAAGAGTAATAGCCCATGTAGAATGGATCTCCAACATTGTACTAGTTATCAAACATGATAAATCCATTATAATATGCATAGATTTTTGAGACCTCAACCTTGCTTGTCCTAAATATGATTTTCCATTGCCTAGCATTGATGCTATAATATATTTAACGACGAGACATTCTAGGTACTCATGAATGGATAGATTTAGTGGATACAATCAGATTCACATAGAACCTAAAGAGAAAGAAAAGACTTCTTTTACATGCCCTTGGGGAACCTTTTGTTGGAATGTGATGCCCTTCGGTCTCAAAAATGCTAGAGCCACTTACCAAAGAGAAATGACCACTATCTTCCATGACATGATGCATACCTTCTTAGAAGAATATGTGGATGATATTTTAGCTAAGTCACATCAAAGAAAATATTATCTTCCTATACTACTAAATATTTTCACAAGGTTAGAACAATTTAAAGTGAGATTAAACCCAATGAAATGTGCATTTGGGTTTCAATCCGGAAAGCTCTTAGGTTACATAGTTTCTGCAAAAGGCATAGAGGTGGATATAGAGAAAGTACATGCAATAATGGAAATGGAAACTCCCAAAAATATTAGTCAAATGAGGTCACTTCAAGGATGAATTTAATCCATTAGGAGGTTCATTTCTCAATTGGAAGAAAAATTCATTCTTTCACAAGATTGCTACACAAAGATACCATTTTTACATGAGATGATGAATGTGAACAAGCCTTCATTTTGTTGAAAACATACTTGGTCAACCCACCTATCTTGATGCCTCCTATCAAAGGAAAACCATTATTGCTATATATTTCAGCAACAGAAAGATCTTTAGGGGTCTTATTGGTACAAGAGGATGAGGAAGGAAAATAAAGAGCTATTTACTATTTGACTAGAACTTTGATCAAATATGAATTAAATATAGCTTCATGGAAAGAGCTTTCCTAGCAGTGGTTTTTGCCTCAAAAAAACTAAGACATTACATGTTGATTCACAAAGTGAAATTGATTGCAAAAAATGATCCTTTAAAGTACTTGCTTAGTAAAACAACCCTAATTGGAAGGATTGCTAAATGGGTAATGGTGCTTAGTAAATTCAACATTGAATATGTGGACTATAAAGCTATCAAGGGACAAGTTATTTATGATCAATTAGGTGAAAATCCATTAGTTTCTACTCATCCCATCCAAGTTGAATTCCTTGATGTAAAAATAGTCAATGTGGAAGCCAAGGCATGGAAGTTATATTTCGATGGATCCTATACTCAAAATGGTTCAGGGGAAGGAATTTTATTGATCACACCTTAAGGGTAAACCATTCCAAAATCTTATAAGATTTTGTTTCCATGTACACATAACATTGCATAATACAAAGCTTTAGTCATAGACATCTTTAGAATGGAGCTACAGATCTACAAGTTTATGGGGAGTCTCAATTAGTCATCAATCAAATCAATGATGAATACCAAACTAAGGATGAAAAATTGATGCCATATAAAAGAATGGTAGATGACTGGAATAATTACTTTGCCTTAATCACATTTGATAAAATTCCAAGAGACAAAAATAGGGCTACTGATGCTATGACTAACTTGGCTTCATTAATCCAAATGCCTGATCAGAATGTGAGGTATGAATTATTGGTGGAAGAGTTGGTAAAACTATCTTTTGACTTACCCGACACCCAAATCACTTCCCTTATTGATGTAAATGACTCACCTTGGTATGGACCAATTTATTCCTATCTTAAAGACCAATTTTACCTATTAACCAAACCCGTGCCAAAAATGAAATTTTATAAGAGCAACTGCTCATTATACCATCCTATCAGACACATTGTATCGCAAGGGTCTTGATGAAATGCTTGTTAGGTGTCTAGAGGATGAGGAATCAAGATTAGCTTTAAAATAAGTTCACGAGGGGATTTGTGGGTCACATTCTAGTGGGTTGAATTTAGCTAAGAAAATCTTTCGCATGGGGTACTTCTGGAAAACCTTAGAAAAAGATGCTTTCCACTTTGTCAAAGTGTGTGAAAAATGCAAATACCATGGAGACATGATCCATGCACCTACAGACAAATTACATCCTTTTATCACACCATGGCCATTTTACCAATGGGGTTTTGATCTTATTGGAATGATTTACCCACCTTCTTCCAATGGTCACAAGTATATCATTACAACAAAAAAGTATTTTACCAAATGGGTAGAGGCTATACCTTTGACAACTACCACAGGAAAACAAATTTCAATGTTTATCCTTAATCACATCATTTATAGATATGGTATTCCTCATGCCATTATCCTGGATAACGGAAAAAAATTCAAGAACAAAGATGTGGATGAACTTTGTGAAACTTTTCATATCATGCACCATTCTTCCTCCATTTACTATCCTCAAGGTAATGGACAAGCTAAAGCCAAGAATAAGAATATTCTCAAAATATTGAAGAGATTGGTTGATAAATGAGGAAGAGATTGGCATGTGCAGATAAACCCAACATTGTGGGCATACAAACCTAGCATTCGAACACCTACTGGAGCTACACCATTTTCATTAGTCTATGGGGCATAAGCTATTTTACCATTGGAGGTTGAAATCCCATCCTTAAGAGTCTCTTTATATGGATTAATTAATGATGAAGATTATAGGGTCACCCAACTTCAACAATTGGAATTGTTGGAGGAACACCAAACACAAGCTTATGAACATTTGAAGGTCTATCAGAATAGAATCTCAAGAAACTACAACAAGAATATCAAACCAAGAACCTTTCAAGTGGGAGACTTAGTGTTATGAGAAAACTCTAAAAACTAGGTAGATAGGGAAAATAAGGGAAAATGGGAAGAAAATTGGCTTGAACCCTTTGTCATCACTACCTCTTTTGGAATGGGAACTTACAAGTTAGTTGATTACGAGGGTGATGAATTACACGAGCCTATTAACAACATCCATCTAAAGAGGTGTCATACCTGATCAGATAAAAGAGTATAGGAGGAAAGAGTATTAGGTGAGTGTGTATCTGATGATTTCAACATCAAATCTTTGTACATGAGAAAATTCAAAATCTAAAAACATGAGAAAAATCAAAAGTCAAAAACAATGGAAAAGCAGAAAATCAGAAAAAATGAGAAAATTGAGCATGAAGAAAGAAAAAACATTCAAAAATAAAAAATGATTGTCTTGGTGAAAACCTAGCAAATAGGCACCTTGATGATATAAAAAAAAAAAAAGAAAAAAAGGAAAAAAAAATTGAAAAAGAGAAAAAGAGAAAAAGTGCCTTGGTGAAAACCTAGCAATAGGTGCCTTGGTAGCAAAAAAAGCGAAAAAGAGAAAAAAAAGAGAAATAAACCCAAAAGGTGAAAACCTGGCAAACATGCACTTTTTGATCCCTTAGGTCTTTCCTAGTTTCATTTGTACATATTGTCTTTTCATCATCTCATTTTTACATATCCTTCATTGCATATGTCATTTGTGCATAATCATAATAAAGTCGCTCAGCTGCATTGTTGCATACTAGGTTTCATTTTCCCACGTTTCACATGGTTACATTTATCACTCGGGGGGGAAACATTGGGTTTTGGTACAAATCGATTCAGAAGTGCTACATTTTGATCACATATCAAAAGCAGATTTTCAGAACTTCAGAGGAGATATATCATTGAACCATTGATGGATATCATTGTTCAAACCCAAGCATTTGACCTTACAACTTTATCCTTGAACTTCATTGACTTATTTTATCAGGATTAAAAATTAACAAAATTTAAATGATCAGAATGTTTGGAATTCTTTTGAAAATCTTGATACAAAGAAAAACACTTGAAGCTTTTTGATGATATTCTTTGCATTTTATCATGTCTTTTTAGCTAATCAATGATGTTTTGGCTAGATTGACAATGATGAAGACATGATATCTTCTTGACTTTGAGTGAGTGTTTTGAGGAAGATCCAACAACTTGGGTGAATTAGTCTAAAGACATGGTCTTCAAATAACCATCGAGGACTTTCATATAGGAAGGATGATTAACCTTTGTTTGTTTAAAAAAATGGATACCTTGGCTATTTAGACCTTCCATATCTTAATACCAAAATTCACTTGCAACATTGAATCTGATGAAACCGGTATTCATACTCCCATAGTTGGTTATTCAACTAGTGAGGGTTGTACTAGTTGTAACCACCTTAATTTGGTCTACTTTGACTATAGACCCTATTTTCCCTAAGTATGATCTTACCCCCAATTATGTCCAGACAACTCTTCAATCAGCTGACATAATTCATTCAAATCAAATTTAATCTCCTAAGTGATTTAACCACTAAAATTTTATTAATCACCTAAGACAATCAAATCAAATCAATTTAATTCAAATTAATTCAAATCGGAACATGGCTAAGGTAATTAATTTAAAAGGAATTAAATGAAATCCCTATTATACCTCATCACTTGCAAAAAGCCTATCTTCTAGCCTAAATTAATCTAATTAATTGACTATAGTCCTAATTAATTATAAAAATCAATCAAAAGCTTAAATAATTAATTTCCCTATTTTTGAATGAATATATTAAATATAATTCATTTCATTAACAATCCCTCTAAAATACCTCAACCACCTTAAACCTCGGCTCAAACCCATCCCAACCTATTTGCTCCATGCTAAGCCTAATCCTAATCTTAATCCCATCTTAACCCCCTTCCTAATGATGTCACATTCCTAAATTTGTGATTAGGAATTCAACTCACTTGAGAAAGTCAACTTTCTCAAGCTTCCCTCCCTCAAAGTCCACTTTCTCAAGCTTGGACTTAAACCCTCACCCATGCTTCTTAAACCCTAACCATGCCTCTTAAATTCTTGCATTTAATGCATATGCCTTCCACCATGCCTCATTAATGCCTTCCACCATTAATGCCTCGTACACCACCATTAAGGTTTTAACACCTCCATTAATGGCCTTGTACCCTCTCTCTCTCCTCATTTCTTCTATAAATAGGATGAATTTTGAGCACAAATAACCCTTAATTTTCAGAGATGAAAGCATTGTTATGCTGTTAAGATTATTTGTGAATCCATGTTGCATTTTAGTTTTGTCATTATGCATTGTTTTTATCTTCATTTTTAGAGCTAATATGCATGTTTCTTAATCATTTAGATTAGTTTTCATTCAAATCTTCCATTCTTAGGTTGTATATGTCACTGATTTGTGCATAATCTGAGGGCATGATTATTGCATTCTTCAAACTCCTAGATAGGAAGCAATAGATCGGTTTTAGTGTTTAGTTTGAAACCCTTGATTTTATGCTTTTTCACTAATATAATGATCTATTGAAGTGTCATGTTGTAGATAATAGGTCCACTAAATCAAACACACATTTATGGCACCCACTATGGGGCCCAATTTCAAACTTTGCCTCATTTTGCATTCATTTTTCACTAATTTGTCTTCACAGGTTTCAGGTACAGGCTCATTTTTGTTGATAAAGGCTCGCAGCCAGGATACACCCTCGCATCATAGAATCTAGGCTCGCATCCCAGATATTCTGAGTCATTTCTGGTAAAGAATCGCATCTGGTATGCATTTCATCACATCTGGGATACCAGATTGCATTTGGTAAATATAGGGTCACATCTGGTTTCTGTTATTGAAAATTGAAAAATCTAACCATTAACATTTTTGTGTTTGTTGTCTTTGATCTTTTCACAACCTAACTTGTGTTTGCAGATTGCTGTCAGAGCTAAAAGAGCGGGAGAAAGATTCCTAATGTGTGGTTTTGCAGGTTGCCATCCCTTTATGTTGACCTCCATTTCATTTTGTCTTTCAAACTAAGAACATTTTCTACTCATTTATTAAATCAATTAGATAAGTATGCTCTTTTCCTTCAAGGAAAATCAGAAAATCAAACATCGATTTAAAATTTGAAAGGAATTTGGGGTAACTGAACAAGGCAAACAAACTCACTATTTAAACTTCATTTTGGCAAAGTAATTGAACAACACAAAGCAATAAATTTTGTGGGATAATATAACAACTTCATTGTCTAAAATTTTGGAAATAGTAATTGAACAAGCAAATCACCTAAGTTTGGGGAAATTGAACAATCAAACTTTGCTTTCAAGGTACTATGTTTTCATAATTTAGGAATATTTAAATCAAGCTCAAATAGCTTGAGGAAATGAGCATTGATTGGAGTGTTTTGGGAGAAAATGACATGGACTAGGAGAGTATGCTTTTCTTCTTTCAAAGGATCATAAATCTAGAAATCCTACGCTCGCCAATCCTTTGTATGCTTATATAATACTAGAGGGCCTTCTAGTTGAGGAAAAAATATCCTAGGAATGACCCAAGTGAGGATAGGTTTTACGCCAATCCTTCCAACTCACTATAAATAGTTTCTTCCTCGTAGGCCAAAGCCTCGAAAGACAGAATCGGTTTTGTTCTCAGAATTTTGACATCATTCGTTGAACATGCTTGGGTATGTGTAGAGCAGAGCTACTTGAATCTTGCTTGCAAGACTACACATATTTAAGTACTCATAGGGCTACACGGCTCAATTTTTCCTTGTGAAATTCTATGGGAGATGGTTTCGAATAGATTGCCCCATCATAAACAATTAACTTTGTAGTTAAAACTACCCAATTCATCTCTAAAAGGCTGATAATCATTGTGCAAGGCAAAAAATAATTGCCCCAAGACACTTGTCATATCGTGCCCTCACTTGCATTTGGAGTCAGCTAATATGGCATCATGAATGGAGCCATTACATGCTTGGTGATGGCCATATTATGATTGGCATTTGAGTGTGTACCTAAGTCAACAAGCAAGGATTTTCATCCTCTACCTAGAAAATAGGGCATAAGAATGTGTTTGTTCACCCCTAACAATGCAAATTTGCTTGACATATCTGAAAGTTCACTAACAAGATAAATCATCCAAACAAGCAACAAAAATTAGTCCTTTGGCTACATGCTATATTTTTCACTCACTTGAAAGACTCAAAAAAAACCTATTATCAGAAAAAATTGCATGAACTTCAAGACAAATCAGACACCAAATTTCCAGAACAACACAGTCGGTTTTGGTCAATCCTGGCTCGCATCTGGTGTGCAAACTCACATGCAGTGTGCAAGCTCGCATCTGGTAAATCTTGTATCATTTTTAGGGAGAAATATTGCATCCTATATACTTAGGCTCACATCTAGTTCTGCAAAATCTTGCACACAGAGTGTTGTGTTGGGACTGAAAAACACAATAAAGGTTTTGAAGTACCATGTTAAAATTTTGCAATCTGAAGCCCTATGATCGATTTTTGTACCTATTTTCCCAAATAAGTTTGAATGTATACCATGAATTTCAAGTGATCATCACCTTTTTTTTGACATTTTAAGACATCCCAGGTCATTAAATTTGAGTTTCAAGTTGTTTCGTGATGTCTTGTTTTGAGCACTTGTCAAAATCTGCATTTCTGCCTAAGTGACAATTTGCTGTAACGGGACCAGTTTGCATTTGAATATCTCATGTCCTATTGAGTTTCATGGGTAACCATTTTGGTAATTTTTCTCATGTATATTAGATAGCCTATATTTCAAATCCCAAGTTATTTCGAGTTCGTTTGATAGGTTTTCTGATCCCTCAAAGTTGGTCTTCCAGAGATGTCTTGTTTCTTTGTTTTGCCCTGAATTATGAGTAGCCCTATTTGACCAATTGTAAGTTTTGACCTTGCGACCTAATTGAAAAAAATCCTTTTTTACTGTATTATAGAATTCAAATACTTCTTTATTCTCCTTCTTCAGGTCACGACAAGTCCATTTGGTCAATTTGCTAAGCCCATTCTATTTGCATTTTCTATCAGTGTGCCAAACTATCAAATGCAGATTTTTGAATGACCTACTTTGAGGTCTTACAATTTTATACCCGGTTAAATGGAATGGACAATTGAATACTCCCCTGTGTTGTAGGCATGTAAATGTGCTACCATGAATATTTTCAGGCCATGATGAATCCGTTTTCCCAGTTTGCCAATCCGATTCCATATGTAGTTTCTAGCAATTTAATGCAGACCAGTTGCACAGTTTGATCGGAGGCCCTGTTTATGAGGTTATATCTTGAATACCGTGATTGTTCATATCGAGAAAATGATGCCCTTGTATTTTAGACAAAATTTACTTCAATTTTTCAAGGTTTAAGGTCTCGAGGGTTTTGTTTGCACACTTTTCAAGATTCTTCTCATTTGCAGAAATTGTTATTCCTCATGTTTTATGTTTTCTGCATTTCCAAGTGGCTACCTTTGGGGGTATGCCAAATGTGTCTGAATGATTTTCAAGAGATTCCCTTCTGGATCCATATTCTCCATATAGCATACTTCCAATGTCCAGAAACTTGGGTCCTCAGGAGGTTGTTTGACTTGTTTTCAAAGTCAAAACCAGATGTGTTTCATTGTTATTTGACAGTGTAATTTGCAGAATTGTTTTGAAGAGGCGACTTGGGTGTTTAAAATATTTGGACCTATTGGGTTTCATCAGCTGTCATTTTGCAGTATGGAAGAATGTCAATCATGGAATGTGATGCAGTGCAAGGCAGGAGAATCCCCAATGGAGATGTCCTAGCCCCCAGAAAATATCCACACAATAGAATATAATAACAATACAGAGATTTATATCCACACAATGCAAATACTCATAATAGAATCATCATATTTTCATCCAACATGCCCGGCTGTAAGGCCTTCCGGGTTACGGCCAAATACAATGCAATTACAATAGAAACTCTATAAGATCTCGCAAGATCCAAACTAAACTCTAGCTAGCCTAGATCCACACACTGGTAGGAACCCCCAAGGAAGATCTAAACTTGTGCTCGCAAGCCCACCAAGCAATCCCCTTGTTTCCCAAGCCTTAGCCACTAGCTCTTCTCAAAAATCGCTTCTCTACCTCTTCCTCTTCTCCAAGATGGATGAATGAATGACTAAAGACTTCCCCCACAACCCCTACTTATACCAATCTAAGCCACAGGTCGGCCCTGAA
>MU223315.1:1164062-1179285 GCA_018584345.1 Thuja plicata | reverse complement strand
ATTTTTGAATCTAGAAATCACATCTTAGGCATAATGGTGAATGAATCTAGTTTTGGTTTCATTTGATCTTGCATAACACATTAGCATAGTTTGCATTCTCATTCTCATACATTTGATGAAGGCTTGAGACAAGTTCCTCATACTTGTTCTTGAGCTCTTCATTGTTTCACTTNNNNTGCATTTTCAATCAAATAGTGGGATTTAGTATTGTGTTGGGAGAGCACACCCACATCCATCTCTAAGAGCACATCAACAAGGCATTGGGTGCCCTTGTTCAAGCTCATCGGAGGTTGTGGTTTAAACTCCTTGTTTTGAGATTTCTCTTTTACATGCTAACCCCTCATTGAATCTTGTTGCTTTATTGGCTAATCTTAATGGTTTGCATGTTTTAGTGTTGTCTCTTGCAGGTAGGTTTTTATCACATACACCTACATACCTCATGAGGATATTTCTTGGAAGCCTAGGTGGAAACATCACGGAGTGGTTCTCAAAGCTTACTCCTAAGGTAAAAACTTTTGAGGAGTTTATTCAACAGTTTATCCAACATTACTCCTATAATATACATCATGATGTAACTATCATGGATCTGTGTAACACTAAACAAAGAACTGGTGAATCCTTTAAACACTTTCTACAAAGGTGGAGGAAAATATTTGCAAGATATTCAATATCTATTCCCGAATCTGAAAAAATGAAAATATTTGTTAATAACTTGATACCTGAGTTGAACTACGCGTTGCAAATGCAAGATTCCCCCAGCTTTGACAGGATGATCAAGAACGCCATCCGTATTGAAGAAGTCATGGTTAAGAAGGGAAAAATCACTCTCCAAAGTGAAAACAAATCTACCAACTCCAACAACAAGCCTAAATGGTGGAAAAAAAACAAAAATGTTGTTAACGATGGAGTAGTGGACATATCTAACGTTAATCCTAAACCCAAGGTGTTCAATCTAATGAATAGCATGCAAGCAAGTAAAGATGCCAAGGTAAAAACCTCCATACCTAAAGAAAACAATGAGAATAGCAAGGGTCAGCCATGGACTTCCAAACCTCAAAGAACATTCACTCCTTTGGGAGAACCTCTTGAAACCATTTTGAAGACACTATTAGACAACAAGGTTCTCACAATCCTAGACTCCAAACCATGGGAACTAGAGGTCAAACCAAGATTGTGGGATGAAAATTCTTATTGTGTCTTCCACAAGAACAAGGGACACAAGACTAACAATTGTCTTAATCTCAAACATGTTATACATGACCTTATCGAAGGAGGCAAGATCAAAGTGGAAGGACACACCACTAAAGAAGACCATACGACATTCCCTAATTACGAGAAAGGAGAAGCATATAAAGGAAAATGAAATGAATTGAACTATGCCTACTCTAAAAATGATAATGTGATTAATATGCTAGACATTAAAACTGAATCAATTAATGTAGTCACTATAAAAGGTATTCAAAACACATCCTCCCAATAAAATGCGGTGACCCAAAGTCAAGCACAAGTCATGATCAAAGGACCCAATTCCTTAGAAAAACTGGAAACAACTTCCAAAGTACCCATTTTCACTATCCCCAAGCAAGCAGAAGAAAAATAAACAGTTACTATTCCTACAGCAAAGTATAACTTTATGGATCAATTGCAACGAACCTCTGCTCAGATTTCCATTTTTGAGTTTCTTAAAATATCCTCGGTGCATAGGGAAATTCTTGAACAAGACCTACATGCCGCAAATGTGCCAAAGGACCTGGATGTGCAAAAATTCCAAGCAATGGTTAATCACATCTCAACGCCACATTACCTCTCTTTTTCTGAAGAAGATGATAAATCATGAGCACATCCACATAGTCAACCCCTTCATATCGAATTCCTAATTCATAAATTGCGTGTTAGACGTGTATTGATAGATGGAGGCGCAGGATTGAATATTTGTACCCTTAATCTAATCAAGAAATTGGGTCTTTCAAAACAAACCATTGATTCTCGAAGAAAAATTACTATCAAAGCTTATGATGAGGAATAAAGATCCTCTAAAGGTCTTATTGTTCTACCCATTAGAATCAGGCCAGTTGAAAGAAATGTCATATGTCAAGTGTTGGATCTACCATTGGACTATAACATACTATTAGGGAGACCTTGGATTCATGAAATGCAAGATGTACCATCTACTTACCACCAGTGTATCAAATTCCCACATAATGGGGTGGAGGTAACAATTCCTGCAGATGCCAGTTATACATGCAACAATGTTAAGACAGGTAGTATGGTCCCACATAACAAGGAAGCTACAAATGAGATTGTTCCTGAGACTACCAAAGACATGGTTATGAAAAGTTTTGGATAGACCTTAAAACTTGAAGAAATAGGTATGGGAGAATACAAGCTAGACATGACTCCATCATTGATAGAACTTCCAGTGTCACCAAGATCCTACAGAAAACCTTCCTCATCATTCACACCTGCTACATCTCAAATGCTAGAAATTTAGAAAGAAACTGTCATGGTTAAAGCATCTACCTCTCCTGAAGATAACACAGAAGAAAAAGAAATCTTGGCTTGGATTTACAAGGGAGAACCAAAGGAAGCTGAGGTAAAACATGTGGAAATATCCCTAGAGAATTATGGTAAAGGATATGACCTTCTTAAACAATTGGGATATAAAGGAAAAGGACCTTTAGGCAAAAAAGGAAAAGGACTTATTGAACCTATACACATGGAATTCAGGGACACCAAAGATAAAACAAGACTAGGTTTCAATAATAAATGCGAAAACCCTACTTCAAGAGATAGTCTGACCTCTGACAAAGGGAGTGATGAAACAAAAGAAACTAAACTAGAACAATGGTCCTATGAAGATTATTACATGTTGGTACAGAGAATCTCAAATATCAAGGAGAGTGATATGTTCCAAGATTTGAGGTACCACCAAACATTCACGTGCCTTTGTTAACACAAGCTACTATTCAAGAGGTAGAATAAACAACAAAATACAATCTAGAGGCACCATTGATAGAAAAAACTGTTGAAGACACACCCTGACAACATCATTCACATCCTAACTAGGGGCAGTTAGTCACAATTTCACATGTCCTTGATTTACCACACTTTAATCTACAAGTGGCTAATAGAGTACATCTGGTAACTATTGCTAAATTCTTGAACAAGTCTGATGAAAAAATCACCGACTCCCATGATTATGAGTGAGATGACCTATTTGTTGCCATAGAGGACATTGAAATAGATGTGATTCACATTTTTGCAGCTCCATCAGAATATAGAGAACATTCTAACACCGCTCCTAACAATGTTGATATTCCTGAAGTAGAGGAGGTATCCCTTCCCGCACTCATTGATGAAGAAACTGGTATTTTCCTAGACCTAGAAAAAATTCAAAGGCTACAAGGAAGGAGTCACCTTCTACAGAGAGATGAAGTGAAAGTTCCACTGACGAGTCACTAGAGTTCAATCTACATATAACTAAAAATGACTTCGATAATGATGATCTAACTCTTATTGATCTAAAAATTGATGAAATAGACTTAATGGAACATGTCATGTTAGTTAATAGTCTTGATGTTGACACGATGCTTTCCTTCCCAAAATCCAACTCCTTTTCTTTAATAAACCCGGACCTAATTGATTGGACTAATACAAATCCTACTCCTATCCTCGACTTCCCTAATGAATACACTTTGGCTTGCTATCTAAATGCTTGTGAACCTTACCCTTCTTCCAAAAATACAAGGAGCATGAACATGTCACAGGAGGATATCAAGTTTCTTAGTCAAAAATTGAAAAATAAAAAGAAGAAAAGAATTGACGGTGAAAACCACATTGTGGCAGTGTCAGATTCTAAAAAAGTAAAAACAAAAGATGTATCTGATGGTGAAAACCTCACAAGTGCCAAAGGATGAGATTATTGATATCCTCCCTAAACACTTTCAGGAAAGATCTTCAGTTCTGATAGAACCAAAAAAACCCGATCAACTTGGGCACAACTAAAAATCCTCAAATTTTTCTCTTAGTACAATCTTTGTCAGATGAAGAGAAGACACAATTTATTGAGTTCCTAAAAGAGAAAAAGATCAACTTTGCATGGTCTTACACTGATATGCCTGGGCTGGATCCTAAATTGATAATGCACCATTTATCTATAGCTCTGGGGATCAAACCCATGAAACAAAAACTCAGAAAGATGCATCCTCATGTCACATTACTGGTAAAAGCAGAGCTAGAGAAATTATTGAAAGCCGGATTCATCAAAGTCATCGCTTATGCAGGATGGATTTCTAATGTGGTCCCAATATCTAAATCAGGTAAATCTATCAAGATCTATACAGACTGTAGGGACTTAAACAACGCATGTCCTAAGGATGATTTCCCACTAGCCAACATTGATATGATCATAGATCTAACAACAAGCTACCAAATGTACTCATTAATGGATGGTTTCTCACGCTATTGTCAGATTAAAATTGCTCCTGAAGATCAAGAGAAGACTACATTTAAATGTGCAAGGGGAACCTTTTGCTGGAACGTTATGCCGTTTGGGTTAAAAATGCAGGTGCTAGATACCAAAGATCTATGAATACTATATTCCATGACATGATGCATAAAAAATGGAGGATTACGTGGACGATACCTTAGCTAAATAAAAAGAAAGGACTACTGATGTTAATGACTTAAGGAAGATATTGGATCATATGGAGCAATTTCAACTCAGGCTCAATCCCAAGAAATGTTCCTTTGGGGTCCAATCAGGAAAGATCTTAGGGTTTATTGTTTCAGCGAAAGGAATTGAGGTAGACCCTGGCAAAGTCAAGGATATACTAGAAATGAATCCTCCATGCAACATTAGTCAAATGAGGAAATTACAAGGGAGACTCCATTCAATCAAGAGGTTTATGTCACAACTTGTAGATAAAGGACAACCCTTTACCAAATTGCTACATAAAGGTGTCACCTTCAAATGGGACGAGCATTGTGAAGCCAAATTCAAAGAATTAAAAGAGTACTTGGCTACTCCTCCTATTCTTATGGCACCCATCCATGGAAAGCCATTACTCCTGTATATTTTAGCTACATCCACATCATTGGGAGTATTACTAGCACAAGAGGATGAAACTATAAAGGAAAGAGAAATCTACTACATCAGTAGAATGTTAGCATCCTATGAACTCAATTAAAACATAATTGAAAAGGCATGCTTAGCAGTTGTCTTTGCATCTCAAAAATTAAGACATTACATGATATTACATATAGTAAGGCTCATTGCAAAGATAGTTCCTTTGAAGTACCTCCTAAGCAAGACAACATTAACAGGATGTCTGGCAAAGTGGGTCCTCATTCTGAGTGAATTTGACATTGAATATGTGGACAAGAGGGCTATTAAAGGACAAGTCCTCCAGATCAATTAGCTGATTCACCACTTCAAGATGATGAACCTTTAAGAATTGAGTTCCTAGATGAGACAATCATGCATCCAACTGAGTATCCATGGAAAATGTACTTTGATGGTTCTTTCATGCAACAAGGGTCAGGAGCAGGGGTTCTTTTCATAACTCCTCAAGGCTAAAAAATCCCTAAGTCTTACAAATTGATGATTCCATGCACAAATAACATTTCTGAATATGAGGCATTGTTAAATGGTCTTAAACTTGCTATGGAATGGAAGATTGTAGAATTACATTTGTATGGTGACTCCCAGCTCATTATCAATCAAGTCAATGGAGATTATCAGATGAAATATGAGAAGTTGATGCCCTAAAAACACTTGGTTGATGACTTAAAGAAATACTTTGTCTTCGTTACATTCCAGCAAGTACCCAGAACAAAGAATAAAGATGCAGATGCTATGGCTACACTGGCATCCATGTTACAACTAGAGGAACATAAATTTCACTATGACTTCTTGGTGGAAGAATTATCCTACCCAGCCTTTGATACACCTGAATATCAAGTAATTTGTGCTTTAAACACCCCAGACCAATCTTGGTATTCTAAAATCATTGCTTACCTAACTGACCAAACCATTCCTAATGATCTATCTAGAAATGAAAAATGAACCTTGATCAGGATAGCATTGTGTTATGTCCTCATTACTAACAACTTATATAGACAAGGTCTCGATGGTAAAATTATTAGATGTTTAGAAAATGAAGAGTCAGATTGTGCATTAAAATAAGTCCACGAAGGTGTATGTGGATCACATTCAAATGACTTTTCATTAGCTAAAAAACTACTTAGAGTAGGCTATTATTGGCCTACAATGGAAAAAGATGCTATTCAATTTTCAAAGACATGTTGTAAATGCCAAACACATGGAAATCTTATCCATGTTCTTGCTAGGGAACTCATACCATTCATAACACATTGGCCATTTCAGCAATGGGCCTTTGGTTGGACAAATATATCCTAATTCTTCAAATGGACACAAGTTCATCATTATGACCACTGAGTATTTCAAAAAGTGGGTCAAAGACGTACTGCTAATCAAAGCCACTAGAAAATAGGTGGCTATTTTCATCTTGAACTACATTATATGTAGATATGGGATACCCTCTTCAATTGTAACAGACAATGGGGGCCAATTTAAAAACCAATACATTGATGACCTTTGCACATAGTTATACATTACTCAACATTTCTCCTCAATCTATTACCCTCAAGGTAATGGATATGATGAGGCATCTAATAAGAATATTCTCAAGATCCTACATAGAACTGTGAGTAAGTCTGGAAGGGACTGACATTTACAACTAAATCTGGCACTTTGGGCCTATAGAACAAGCATCATAACACCAACTAGAGCCACACCATTTGCCTTGGTCTATGGTGTTGAGGTAGTACTACCTATTGAAGTTGAAATCCCCTCTTTGCATGTATCTTTACAAGGTCTTGTTACTGATGAGCAATACTGCATCGATAGGGTGAATGCACTAGAATTACTTGATGAGCACAGGCAACAGGCGTTCGATCATCTGAAGGTGTACCAAGCACGAATATCCAAAGGATACATTAAAAAGGTCAAACCACAATTATTTTAGGTGGGGGATCTTTTACTAAAGGAGAATCCTAAAAACCAGCCTAACAGAGAACAGAAAGGAAAGTTTGAACCTAATTGGTTGGGACCTTATGTTATCACTACTACTTTTGGGACTGGAGCCTATCAACTAGCTCAACCTGAGGGATATTTTCTTTGAGATCTTATCAATACTCTACATTTGAAGTGGTTCTACGCCTGATGTTAGGCTAGCAGAGCCAATGCAGTGAAAATCTCAGAAAATACCAAAAACATCAAAAAATTGATCCTAAAGAAATCCAAAAATAGTGGTAAAAGTCCTGAAGAAAAGGTATCCTTGGTGAAAACCTGGAAAACAGGCACCTTGATACTACAAAAACATTCAAAAAATCAAAAATAGAAAAAAAATTGAAAAAGAGAAAAGTGCCTTGATGAAAACCTTGTAAAAATAGGCGTCTTGGTAGCAAAAAGAATAAGAAGTTTTGCCAAGTGGTGAAAACCTGGCAATCAGGCGTCACTTGTATTTTGCACTTTATCTATCAATGCATTAATGATACTAGGCCTTCATGATTACACCTATGCTAAGAGTTGAATTTGTTTCCTTGCAAATATCTTATCCTTTCTTGGGATTTCTCTGCATTTCTGTCTTAGGGAAAAAAACATTTTTTGCACTGGGGGCATCTTTGCTAGCATGTTAGGTTGCATCTGCTAGATCATCATAGGATGGTTTGTCATGTGACACAATGATTCTCGATACTTGCACCAAGATATCCCTTTCATGAAACAAGGATGGCACAAAAATTTCACTAACCTAAATGATGTTCCTAAGCACTACATTGTATTGCGAACAGAGACAAGGTTATACATAGACATGGAACACATATTGCTTAAAATTCCACATTTTGATTGATGAATCTCTACTACGCTTGACAAATAAATCAATAGTATTTCTCAAATACTACTTAAACATAGTTTGACCTTGGTTTGATTATGACTCTTTTATGTACCAATGATGTTTTAACTAGGGGCATTTAGGCAGTTATAAGTTTTTTTTGCTTGATTCTCAATTGATGGTTGTTATGTCTTCCGAGTTATTCCATGACGTTTGTGCAAAGATAAAGATTCACAAGGATAGGGGCATAATGTTTTCTTGGTTTTCTACATATGGTGATTGTTCCAAATAATCCTATAAACTTCACCTAACTTGGATGTTTATGGTAAGAGCTACCACCATGAGTGGATAGCTGCATATATCTCGATCTTTGTTAAGTGTAAATTACGGTGAGGTTGAAAAAATTTCCTTGTCTTTTTTCTAAAAATTAGATTCTCTTGAAGGTATACGAAACATAATATACCCAAGGATATGAATTTTCAAGGTCATTACGGGTCCAATATCTTACCTTACACAGATTTTGATACAGTAAAAGGAAGGTGACTAACTCATCATCTTGGCTTTTATGCCTTGATGCCTAAAGTCTATTTTCGATATTACATCCAATAAACATAGTATTCATACTTTCATAATATCAGTGGGTATTAGTGATTGTTGTACTATCAGGTGGTATCCATTCCAAAAAGTGCCCAATGATGATAAAAATGTTACAATATCTACAAATCAGTGACAAGTCCTAAGAGTCTACATGTAGATGCATTTAGAGATTGCATGATTAATTTTTTTACTACGAAAAAAAATAGTCTAAGGGATTTGTACTCAAAATGATTTCTAAATTCATTCCTAAAATCCAAGTTAATTACATCACCACCTATTACTGATATCAATATCGTTGCATATCCATAACATACATTCTACATTCATACATGAGAATGAGAAAATACAAAAAATAAAGAATTCAAGCATTGCATTTTATTTTACATCCTAAGTGCATCCATACATTTATTTGCATAAAGAAAATCTTAAAAACATACATTCATTTGCATATTCCCATAGCATCATTTAAAACACATTTATATCAGTAATAAATCACATGCGCATAAATGATGTCATCATATAAATCTAACTCATCATATGACCAAGATAAACCTACATCACATGTACATAAAACATCTATCAAAATAAAAAAGATACAATGAACATGTCATAATCGGGAAGAGGTGCATCAGATATATATATCAAATCATGGATCAGATCAAAAATATGGAACAGTCTATAAAGAGAGTATTAGAAAATTAGTAAAAATGAATCAATGGTACAAAAGAACGCTCCCACAAGGACCTAGATATACAAATATGATCTCACACAAATAGTACAAAAATATATCTAATGTCTGACTCCCCCCCTCTCCCTGATCTGGAAATTAGTATACAATATCAATGGTACAAAAGAATGGTCCCACAAGGACCCAGATATACAAATATGATCTCACACAAATAGTACAAAAATATATCTAATGTCTGACTCTCCCCCTCTCCCTGATCTGGAGGAGGAGGAGGTGGAACAAAGGGGGGAGGAGGAGGCATAGCTCCCTCTAACTACTAAGAAACATGTGAAAAGGATAGTTCCCTCTAACCCTATGGAACTACAACATGACAAAGAGCATAATAATGTGTGGCTCTCTGGCCCTGGTGAACTGCAGTGTGAGCCTGTTTATCTCTCTCAGATCTTAGGTGCTTCACCTATGTATCTCTCTTTTCTCTCACCTACTCCAACTGTCTCTCTCTATCTACAAGAAGAGCCTCTAAGGCCCTAGATCCATCCTGGGAGCAACAAATCTGAACCGGGTGCACTGACCCTCTCCACTGCCACTGGCCACCTCTCTAATACCACCCACGACTCCACCTCCCTTATCATCTGCATCATCATCATCACCAGGACCTTGTCCTTTATTTGGGGGTGCCTGTCTCCCTCCATGTCTCCCTCCATCTCTACCTCTGCCTCCTTCATCTCTCTAGGCTCCTCCTTAGCCTCTAACTAGATGATCCTCCACAGGATCATAATCTAATGGGTCCTCAATCTGAGGAACCGTCTTTGCTGAATCTATAAACTGAGGCACCAGGTATTGTCTCATCTCTCCAAGGTATCCTGCTAAACAACTTGCATCTGCTACATCCGTGTGAAGCTCCCATAGAATAGATACCATATCTGCAATGTCCCTCTGAGCGGTCTCATATCCTAACTGTCATCCCCATAGTGGTATCTCATTGTGTATCCACACATATACAGTAAGGTCCTGACATCGGCCCTGTAATTGGCCATACTGCCTCAGCACCCATGTAACCAAGAATCTCTTGATGATATATCTGGTCTTGCCAATGAGGTACCTACTCTGGAAGAAGTATGAAATCTACCGCCTATCTAATGCCCACTCCTTGCAATCGAGGTATGACCGCCATACCACTGCAGTAACATCATCTAATACATGACGCTAGTACTCCACCTTGCCCAGATAGGGGTGTTGAATCCAATCGACATACATATATACATAGGGCTACTCTACCGCATGCTGTCTGTCAACTATCGACCATGTCACTGGGATGTGGTCCCAGGCCCAGATCTAAAGGACTAAGATACCCATTATCATGCTCCGGGTATGATGGTACACTATCTCATGAAGCTTTCTGTACATGTGAGCTCGTATGCAACTACCCCATGCGAATCATCGTCTGGCAAGAACCATATGCTCAAGCATGTCAACCCAGCTGACCATGAATCTGTGTTTTCCTTAATCAGACATAAGGATGCGTCCGTTCAAACCAGCCAAGTATACAGGCATACTCTTGTAGTGATCACACATATAATCCCACGTCAGATATCAACAAGCAATACTGTTATCCTAAAAGAATCATCGGGCAGTCATAATGAATGTCGCAAAAGTAGAATCAAAATGGACCTCTCAGCCCATCACAGGTACTCTCAGGATCCACCACATTTCCTTTAGTGTAACGGTCATCTCTCTAGTAGGGAGATGGAAGGTGTTGTGCTTTGGATGCCATCTCTCGGCTAGATCAGTCAACAACCCTTGATTTACCCTGATGTTGGGTAAATCCCCCAATGCAGCTAAACTGACACAAACCACTAACTCTCGCTCATCCATAGTCAACAACCCTTGATTTACCCTGATGTTGGGTAAATCCCCCAATGTAGCTAAACTGACATGAGCCACTAACTCTCGTTCGTCCATAGTCAACAACTGTAATAAAGCTAGCACTCGGCCAGGATATGGGCTTCGGAATGAAACCACCTCAAAAGGAAACTGTTCAAAAGATAGTCATTACAGAAAAGTTTAGAATCAGTGATCTATCTAAACAAGTTAAACAGACAACCTATCAGCTAAGTGTTTTCATGATCAGTAGGAGAAAATCAGTCAAAATGAAAAGGTAACTATGTCAAAAACTAGAAATGATCCTATTTTTATGGGATATGATCCTCTTTATTGGATGCGACCCCAATTTCCAGGATGTGACGGGGAATCTGGGATGCGACCCTATTTTCATAGGATGCAACAAGGGATGCCGCATGTGATCCTAGATTTATAGGGTGCAAAAACATTACAAATTCAACCAAAAATGACCAAAAATGACATAGCAAGGTGCGATCTTGAATTTGTAGGATGCGACGCGAGATTTTTGGTAACTACCAGAGGCAACATGAGATTGACCAGATGTGACACAAAACATGGGATGCGACGCAAGACTAAATTGGATATAACTGGCCTAAATATGCATAAAATTGAAAATTAGAAATTTCAACAGGTAGGTTTTTGGGTACTTACCAGAGGTGGGTAGTCGGCTGGATGCTGATGTCGACGATTGAGCTCGAAATGATGACTGTGCATGGGGATCACCATCTTCTCTGTAGAGCTCTCTGAATTGCCAAGGATGAAAGTGAAAATGAATGGGTAAAAAATACATTTGGGCCTATATATTTGCCTTTTTGAGCTATTTAGGAGTTCCAAAACTCCTCCTAGGAAACTGAAACTCCATTTCTATTCTCTTTTTGATCAATCGGGAACCAAATCAAAGGCATCTAAGGCATTTTACCCAGTGCAGTAAAATTCTTGTGACAACTCCTGAACATGCATAATTGCTCCATCTGTTCTGAAAATCCATTTTCCAGGTTCTATATTCTCAAAATTACACATTTCATCAAAAATATTGGTCTAACGTCATTTTATCAGTCTCACCACTCACATTTTCATGTAATTAACTTGGTACCCATGTGTTTACTCTTAACACACCTTATTTCCTTCACTTCTTCTAATCCATTCTTTCTTGATCTAACCACTCCAGCAAGTGATACATCATTCAATAAAGGGATTTTATTCTTTTTCCTTCAATTTCATTCCCGAGGGGGCATGATCACACTATCATCAATCAAATTATTGCTCAAAACAACATTAAAAATGACTTTGTTATAAAAAAACTAAAGGCATGAGGATTCCTTGACTAAGTCAGAACTGTTGGATTGAAGGCTTCGGTTCTCACAAGCTGGATATCCTATGCCTACTTTTTCTTAGATTCTTATTAAGCTCCTGGTAGCTTCATACTAACTTTTGGATGACAACCAAGCTTGGAATTAGTATTATCAATCTTTGGACGAAAACCAAGTTCATAATTGGTATCTTTAAGATCTTTGCTTATTGACCTTTTTTCGATCAAGTTCAAAGTCAATTCTACCAATTTTAGTTCAATCAAGTGTGAGACTGATCTCATCAGACATTTCGTTTGATCATGAGCGGAACTCTCAAAATTTCTGAAGTCAACATCAAAAACTTTCTTTGAATCAATGCACTACTTGCACATCAATTCAAAGAGGGGCAAATTCCCTAATTTAGTCTTCTCTGACTATAGACCCTATTTTACCTAAGTGTGATCATACCCCCAATTATGTCTAGACAACTCTTCAATCAACTAGCATAATTCATTCAACAAATTTAATCTCCTAAGTGATTTAATCACTAAAATTTTATTAATCACCTAAGCTAATCAAATCAAATCAATTTAATTCAAATCAATTCAAATCAGAACATGGCTAAGGTAATTAATTTAAAAGGAATTAAATAAAATTCCTATTATACCTCATCACTTGCAAAAAGCCTATCTTCAAGCCTAAATTAATCTAATTAATTGGCTATAGTCCTAATTAATTATCAGAGGTAATCAAAAGGTTAAATAATTAATTTCCCTATTTTTGAATGAATATATTAAATATAATTCTTTTAATTAATATTCCCTCTAACCTAACCTCCCTCAACCACCTTAAACCTGGGTTCAAACCTATCCCAACATATTCCACCCATGCTAAGGCTAATCCTAATCTTAATCCCATCTTAACCCCCTTCCTAATGATGCCACATTCCTAAATTTGTGATTAGGAATTCAACTCACTTGAGAAAGTCAACTTTCTCAAGCTTCCCTCCCTCAAAGTCCACTTTACCAAGCTTGGACTTAAACCCTCACCCATGCTTCTTAAATCCTCACCATGCTTCTTAAATCCTCACCATGCCTCTTAAATGTTTGCATTTAATGCATATGCCTTCCACCATGCCTCATTAATGCCTTCCACCATTATTGCCTCTTACACCACCATTAAAGTTTTTATACCTCCATTAATGGACTTGTCCCCTCTCTCTCTCCTCATTTATTCTATAAATAGGATGAATTTTGAGCACAAATGGCCCTTAATGTTTAGATTTGAAAGCATTTTTATGCTGTTAAGATTATTTGTGAATCCATGTTGCATTTTATCTTTGTCATTATGCATTGTTTTTATCTTCATTTTTAGAGCTAATATGCATGTTTCTTAATCATTTAGATCAGTTTTCATCCAAATCTTCCATTCTTAGGTTGTAAATGTCACTGATTTGTGCATAATTTGAGGGCATGATTATTGCATTCTTCAAACTCCTCCTAGATAGGAAGCAATAGATCAGTTTTAGTGTTTAGTTTGAAACCCTTTCTTTTATGCTTTTTCACTAATATAATGATCTATTGAAGTGTCGTGTTGCCGATAATAGGTCCACTAAATCACACACACACACTAGTTTCCCAAAGGGGTTACAAAAGTGATGAAAGCAGTATTCATATCATCATGATGTGGTCAGTTATGATTGTACTTGCTCCTAGTTCAATAATGCTCAATGATGATAATATATCTCTTTTGTAGTTCTTTCGCAAACAACTAGTGACAATTAGTTGCATTGTATTGCATTTTCATGTTAGATTAATTGCATATGTTTAAAGGATTTTTCCAAGTTCAAGGGGGTTAATCAGTTTTGGGGGGTTCAATTATCAATTATCCCTGTTTCAAATTGTGTGATTATCTTTTGCATTCATTCATAGCATTAATCATTATTCATTATTTCTTATATCAGAAAATCAAATGAAAATAAGCATTAATCATTAATCATTTTACATTCATTCTAAGAGTGCATTTCATATAAAGTTGCATACATTCATAAATCAAAATCCAAAAAGATATTTGCATTCATTGCATTACATAAAACATTGCATTCTTCATAAAATCAAAGAAGTAGTTGCATAAAATCATTTACATCCATCTATCTATGTCATATCTATGATAAACTGCATCCATAGCATACTAAAAGTAAATGCATCATAGACATCATATAGATATGCATATAAAACAAATTTCACATCAAAAATCATAAATACATCATGAAAATCAAAGAATATCATCACATAAATGGCCATCAAAAGATCCATAACATCTATATATCAAGATACAATATCACCAACAAAATGATACATCATTAAAATTTTGATCAAAATCAATAAATATTATACATCAATACATATCTAGTGGATCCATATCATGTAATACCTACCCCTTTATCTGTCTGCCTATGTCAGTTCCGATCTCTTTTAGACCATAGTATGTATGTGTTAACTCTTTCAGGCGATTTTAAGGATATTCATGTGTTGCTTTTCAGTATGTTATTGATCCATTATTATTATGTTGTATCTTTTGTATATATGTGATTTAAGGTTATTTAATGATGTTTATGTATATGTTAGGATTTCATTTTGATTATGGTTTTCTGACAATACTAACCTTAAATTTATATGCACATGGATCATTGTTTGTTTTCATCACTGTTTGATGTGCTTGGTATGGTATGGGACAGAGTCATAGTTACTTGCTTCGGCGAGATCCACACGATAACCTAGTCTCAACCATTGTTTTCCATATGATATATGCATGTATGTTCGTCTTTGTGA
>MU223315.1:1139869-1156471 GCA_018584345.1 Thuja plicata | reverse complement strand
GATAATATTGGATTAATAATAAGAAGACAATATTGATTTTTATTGTTATAATATTAATGTGATTTTCTTTTATGATTAGTTAGTTTTGGTAATTAATTCAGATAGGTTAATTTATTTATGAGATGCTCATAAGTTAACTTATATGAAACTTTTATTATGCCTTGATGTGTTCTGGGTGCGTGATCAAATAAATGTTATATTGCGTGTGTTCTTCTAAGTTATCATGCTTTCGGGTATCTGTTGGGCTAGATGACCCTAGGACTTTAATTTAGAGGTTTTCAGGATTATACTTTCTGCATGGTGTTTTATGAAATATTGTTTGTGTTTATATGATGATGTCATAGTCCTGATTTCCTATACCCAACCTGATTCTGTTATGATGTGCTTTATGGTCTTATGAGTATACTGTGGATGTATTTGTGGTTATTGAGGACCAAGGAGCTCTTGAATGGGCAGGATGCGATTTGTGAGTATGTATATCTTCATGTGTTGATCTTGAGCCTATGTAGGTTAACTAAGTGTATAGTGGGAAAGTGGCTTGCAATGGGGGTTCAGGACCCTAAGCGGTTACTAGGTAAACCCATTGACAAGTTACTTAATAAGTGAAAATATAATACATTAAAGGGGTTTTAAATGAATTAATAAGATGTCTGAGTCTCTACCCATGCCTTGGGTGTTGTCGTACGATAGGATGGGAGTTGGGATCCTTGTCTTCACAAAAGGATCACCGAGCCACATAGTGTCACTTGGAGGCCAGGGTCAAGAGGTACTACTAGGGTTACCTTCAAGGTAGGACTTATGTGATGACACTTCCCTATATACAGCTTAGGTTATCCTACGTGTGTTAGTTGCATTTGGTGTTGTTTAGTATTCTTTGTTATGGTTTAGATTGCTTCTAGGATCTTCCTTTGCATTGAAGTATGAGGTCATGTCTACCTTGTTTGTATTCTTGTTGTATTACCCCGTGTGATGGGCCTGTTCCTATCTCCTCAGTACGGTGGGATTGGACCCTTGGTTCCACGTGGTCGGGTGGTAGTGATTCTTATTACCATTGAGATTCTGATAGATTCTTCTTCATGCTTTGATGTTCTTTGATGCAGTTCTATCTTCTGAGTCTTTTGGAGACTTGCTCAGTTACTTGAGTTGTATATCTGTACCATATTTGTTTATATTGGTTATCATCCCTTGGTGGGTGCATTGTATTGTTCATTATGTATTATTACATACCCTGCAATTTGTGTAGTGGATGTTGGTTAGGTAGTATACCTTATGGTATCAGTTGTATATGTAATCTTTATTATGAGATGTGGTTTCAGACTATGTGATCTTTATGTCAGTTCTTTATTATTGTATCGTAGATTAGTTTGTTTATGTAATTCTACGTCAAGGAACCCTCAAGGAATGTTAATCATGTACATGTTGTTTTTCATGTATGTCATGTACTTCATTGTGTTGCTTCCGCATTGTTATTAATATTGTTGTAACATTTTAAAAAAAAATTCTGTGAACTTAGTGTCGTGTTTGGGTTAAGTTCTCATGGGTTCCTTGGCGGGGCATTACATATCACATCTATCTCAAGACCCAGCAGGGGCACCTGATCTGTCACTTGTACCTATACCTGATCCATCACCTATCTCATCTAGATATCTGTCACCTGATCTATCCTGTGTAGTCGGTGGTTCCTGACTGGTGCTAGCTACACTAGGCATCTGTGCCATCATCGCCATGAACTGCTGCATCATGGTAGCCACCTGATCAATCTTCCCTCTCATCAATGTCATACTAGCTTGTAAGGTCCTCACATCCTATGTCAAGGCATCTATTGCCTATGGAGCCTATGGAGGAGCCTATGGAGGAGCCTATGGTACCTATGGTGCTAACGGTACATGTAGTATAATCAAAATATGTAAAGGCACCTGCTGTGCCAGAACCTGTCGTGCATGAACCTGTACCTGTGGAAGAGCCTATGCTCTTGGAACCTGTCTGGAAGCAACTATCTAGACCTGCCTACCAATTCTCTGTCTCTGTTGCCCCCATACTACAGCTGGTATGGGATGAACATGTCCCTAAACCTACCCCTGTCTCTATCTTGACTGTCCAAAAACACCACCCCTAGCCTTGACATATCCACCCCACATTTAAGGTCACACCCATCCTCTGGCCAAATCCCTAGGAGTTCTCTATACTCTAAAAGCTCTCTATCTCCGAACCCTACCACCACCTCTTCCACTGCCATCTCCGCCATCATCATCAAATGTATCATCCATATCAGGAATGGGCTTTATAGGATCAATAAATCTAGTGAATCTGTTGTGAGAAAACCACTCTCTGTACTCTACATACATCCTGACATCAACAACATGATCCAACATGTACCAGCAGATGAATCCCAATATGTCAATCTCAGTACATGTGAATTGATAATCAACCTGCACTCCCCACATGGATTGCTTTGCCTGTACTCGTGCATATAATGCCATACCCTATGGCATATCTTGAACTCAGCCATACTGTCTCAACACTTCCCCAAAGTAGAATCTCTCAATCACAAATGGTGATTGACTTATCATCCACTGAGGGGAAAAATATAGGGAAGCTCATCATCATCATCCCACCATCCCTCACATCCAAGGTAAGGTCTCCAAATGACCTGATCAATATCATCAATCATGCAACACCAATACTCAATTTTTCCCAGACAACGCTCGAAAACAATCCCATCATATAAAAAGGCATATGACCATCCTCAACCTCTAACACAAGCTGCTATCAATCTTGTAACAGGGATGTGCTCCTAGGTGCATAACTATAATAATATCGTACCAGCTAATAAATCTACACTCGCTCTATATACAACCTCATGAAAATCATGATAAAGTTGTGCCATAATATAGGAACCCCAATAAAATTATTGAGGATTTGCAATCAAATCCTCTAGGAATTTGATCCCAGCCAACTGAGAAATCGTGACCTCGTCTATTTGGAAGTAGTAATCCTCCTATCACGACACCTAATACTATTGAAAAAGTGGGGAATGAAGCAAAATGTGCACATGTGATTGTATCATCACCAATCATATCATCAACAAAGACACATCTGCATACACTGTCATCATTTACCTGATCATAATAAACCAGATCTCCTCGAGTCAGGATACAGAGAAATCTATAGACATCCCTAAGAGTGATAGTCATCTCACTGAGTGGAAGGTGGAAAGTATTGTGGTCAGAGTGTCAATGCTCTTCCATAGCTATCAATAAACTCCAGTTCAGCTAGAACTGAGGAAGCTCAAGAAGGAAACTCAATCCACACTGCTCTATAACACGTAACTCTAGATCCTTCAACTCATCAGATAAGTCAAGGATCCAAGACACTAGATTCCATACATATAACTTACATAAATGTGCATGTTTTGAAAATCAAGGGAGTTATATCAGTATCATTGTATGAATGGATCATTCTAAGTCAATCAGACCAATTCAGTCAATCCTTTTCTCTTTTTGAGCGCATCAACTTATTGTTCCTAACTCTAGATCTTGAGAAGGGACCAATATGATTAGTTATCCTATCAATCAGTGTTCTATCCTATCAGATTGAAAAATAAAACATCCATTTTTATGATTATCCTAATATCCTAAACACTTGTTCACGTCACTAACACACATCTATCTATCTTGAAAATCAATTCGGTAATCCAGCCGGTCAATCAGAAAGTAATTTGTGCTTCCTAAATCAGGTTTTCATCCAATTTTAATTGCAGGTGTTACCTGGCATAGTGTACATGTCATTTCATGCTAAGCATCATTTAATATTTTCCAAGAATGATTTGATATCTCAGAGGTGTCTCTTTATAGTGTACATGAAATTTCTTTATCCTATGCGGCATTTCAGACCTACTAGGTAGCATTTTAAACATACTTTTTCCCTAGGGTTTGATAGGCAACATTTCATGGATCAAATGCAATTTTTACCCTAACTTGTAAGTGGTATTTTTCTATGCATAGGCATCATTTCCCAATGCGGAGGTGGCATGTAACCTATCTACACGTCATTTAAGCTATCCTAGGCATCATTTAACCTACGCTATCCTAGAATGCATGTTAAAATGTAATAAATCCTATAAAAATGAAGCAATAAATGCACTAGGAAGGTTAAAACCACTTATCGAAGGTCCATACTCAAGGGTCTCTGATACCGGCGTGCTCGCTCAAACTGATGCTCTCAAATAGGGACCACCATTGCTATCAATCTCAGCAGGATCAGAGTAAAATCTCTAGGGTGAAAAGTGAAAATGAATAGTAAAAATGGGGTTTTCAACCTATTTAAGCTAATTAACCTAATTTTGGAGGTATTTTGATATAGGTTAACCTAATTTGACCTAATCTACATTTCTACATATTGGGGCATGTTTTTTGGCCATGATCATCATCAATGTTTTTCAAAAATGAAAGCATGTTGGACCTATTTTTATCATCATTTTCATCTGGAGATCAATCTGTTTCATTTATGAGGGGGCATTATCATAGTATCCAATAAAAATATGCATCAAACATTATCTTAATATGGGGAATTGAAATTTCAAGCATCATCAGTGGGGTATTCTACATCTTATCAAATTAGAGTTTCAAATCAGTTTCGAATAAGGTTTTTATCAATCAGATCAGGGATTTCAAATTAGTTTTTCAAATCAATCAATCAAATTAGGTTATCAACATTGAATCAGGTTATCGGTCAATTAGTTTGTATCAATCAATCACGCATCGAATCAATGATCAGGACATGCAATTTTCTTTGAGTCAATGCACTTCACACATCAATTCAAAGGGGCATTTGTAGACACCTAAAACTGGGCAGGTGTTCTATTATCAAGCAAAGCTGCAAATCTCAGCTAAATGCTCTAAATTTCACCAAAATGGATCAAATCAATTTCAAATGGACATTTATTAATCAAATTGGAAAAAATCATTTAAAATCAAAGGATCAAATATATAATGAACTATTCCCCTACATGGATAATTTAATTAATTGATTGAATTTAATTAATCTTAATATCCTTCAACATGAATTTGAGAAACCAATGAGAATTGAGAACACAAAGCACATGGATCACTCCTAATTTACAATTTTAATCACTCATTTTGAACTTTCAATCTCAATCACTCAAATTTTTCCCTTTGTCACAACTTTTGAGACAAAAATTTAAATTATCCCCCCATTTGAAACCATCTCAAAGCCTCTCACTCAACCAAGGCTTAATCATGATCAAGTAACTCTACCCCCTACACTTGGGAAAATCCTATAAATAGAATCCATTTACAAGCATAAGAATCCATAAAATTTGAATGCAAAGCATCCTTATTATTGGCATTTTATAGAAAATTGAGAGCAATTGAGAGCATATCATAGCAATTTAGCATAATGGGTATTATTTTGAGAGCATTTGAATCAAATATCATAGCAAATTGAGAGAATTGAGAGCTAGTTAGGCATTATATTTATCAATTTCTCATTCTAGGATTGTCACTAGTAGAGATTAAGGCTGAGAGCTCTATTAGCAAAGCTTAGTTAGAGATCCATGAGATGTTAAATTCTTTATTTGTCAATTCTTAGATTAAATTGTATTATTTTTTCCATAGAATTTATAGATAGCTCCTTTATTTCATGAAGGTATGAATTATACATACACACATTGATCTGTGGTGTTTTTTCTTCTTGTTCAAAGAGGAGAGACAATACACACAGAGGAATAGGATACATATATTCATCTCCATCATCATAAACATCCCACTTGCAAGTGGGTATGTCACTGCTTTGAATTGTTGTGGCTAAAGTCGCTTTGTTTTATTTTTCTTCATCTAGACGAATCTTGTCTTTATTTTCTTTGTCTAGATGGGAATTTTCTTTTTGTTCCTTCTTGGATAACAAACCTAGGCTAGTTGTGTCTTTAGACTATCATATTTCAATAGAGATAGGTTCCAGGAGTCCATTTTGGTTACATCTGAGGGGTCCTTTTGTTAGATAACCCTTTTGTCGAGCTAGATCATACCCCACTCCATATGTCTCTAGGGATATTTCACATTGCTTTACTTCATTGTTATCAAGCTCCCTATATAGCCATTCCAAAATGGCATGTTCTTCTTTCTCATCTTCTAATGGTATTTCTAATTTAACAAAGTCACCATCATAGAGTGCTTGAGTTGGTGTTAGTTTCATCTCTTCTGAAGGTCTCTCGTAAGACCTAGGTGATGTAGAAAGAGATGTGATTGATAGGACTGGTTCCACTATGTATCCACCCATTACCAGTGTCCTTTATTCTCAAATTCTTTTCCATTTATTTCATTAAGTCACTAGTTGACTCTAAAGTTGAAGTCGCTCTGTTATGTGGGATGAGAGTATCTGTTGTCTATCACAGTGCATTACATGTATAGCTAGTGTATGCTGGGATGTTGAATTCAACACCATTGAATGGAAACTCGATGCATTGATGGTAGGTGGATGGGAAAACTTGCATTTCATGAATCCAGGGTCTTCCCAGTAAGATATTATAAGCCAAAGGAAGATACAACACCTGAAAAGTGACATCCCTTTCTACGAGACCTACTCTGATAGGGAGAGTTACAAGACCTTTAGAAGACCTCTCTTGTTCATCATATGCCTTTATAGTAATTTGATTCTTTGGATCAATAGCATACTCTAAAGATCCCAATTGTTCTTAACTTATATGTACATATTGTTGATTAACTTATGTTTATCTGATGGAGATGATGAAGACCGAGTGATACCAAGTATCATGATTATAGAAATGGTTAGATCAATTGTAGTTTTGTCATTGATGTCAAGCAATTGATTAATTGAATTTTATTGTGTTACCATATCTTAAGAGGAGAAGTTAAATGGGTGACAAATACATATCAGACAATGATGAATAAATGATGTTTTAGTTATTTTCCATAGTATATTTGATGCTATCAAATCGATATGTTTGATTGATCAAGTCGGGAACTGCAATGAATTAAGTTATGAATGAAAGAGATAATTTACCAAGATAGAATGAGTCATTCAATATAATTTAATGTGATTTAGTTACAGTTACCGAGCACCGAGCACGAAGATCAAGTTAGACACTCAGTAGTGATGAAGTCAGTTACCGAGTTGCAAAACAAGTTTTCCTTAGTATAGTATACAACTATTAAATAATGATTTAATGCAATTATATGATGAGATGGATGAGGAAATGAATTAAATAAAGTTTTTTACAATATATACGAATGGGAAAATTCAATATGAAGATCTAAGGTGAAGATCAAGCGGTTAAACAGAATAGTGAAAGTTCCAAGAAAATTTACAAGTTCTGAGGTAAAAGTGATTTGGTTTACCGAGTGGAGAAATTAAAGAAGATGATCAAGCAGCTGAGCGCAAAGGAAGGAAAATAAAATTAAGGAGATTAAGAGGAAAAATTATTTCTATATAAGGAATGAGATTTATATAGAGTAGCAACTACTAGCGAATTAAGAAAATAAGGAAAGAAGCTGAAGAACAAAATTTACCGAGTAGGACAGAGAAAGACAGATCAAAGAATCTACAGACTGAGAAAGAGATCAAAGGAGTATGTAATGCCAGTATTCAATTGAGCATAAAGGATCTCATTCAAGAATAGCGAGTTGCTAATTTTCATAGATCAAATTTTACTATGTCTTATTAATATTTATAACAGAGAAATCTCTTAATCTAGTGGATTTAAACATCCTATATGTAAAAACTAGACTTAGGTGACCTTCCAAAAGAGTGTTTGAATACCTCTAACAAGGCCACTCCTAACAGGGTGAAGATCTTAACAAATCTAAGGTAAATCCCCTAACAAGGTCACATTTAGCAAATATGTTTGTAATCTTTAACAAGATAAGTTCTTAACCAAGCGTACTTCAAAAGGGTACAATTTTTATTGTGGGTTATAATTCCCACAGAGGTTTTTTCCAAATTGGGTTTCCTTGTTAAATATTGTGTTAATGAGTTATATCATGCGTGCATGATTTTATCTGATGTTGCTAAGTTTGAATGATTGGCTGTTGCTTATATTATTTGGTGAATTGGTTATTTACCATATTTAGTACTTACCGAGTGAATCAGTGAGTTCAATTTTAAGAGTTTAAAGTTTGATTTGTCTGATTCACTCCCCCTCTCAATGGGACCAACAATTGGTATCAGATCTAAATATGTATAAGAGGGAAGCACCAAATCTGAATAGGGATCATTTCTCTACCTAGAAAAGAAGAGTGAAGTTGCATGTGTCTGGAGTAGCAGAATATGCACTTTACTATCTTAACAATGAATATATAGCAGTGACTACTGTACCTTTGATTATCGGTGAGCAAAGAAAAAAAATGAACATACACAAGTCATGATTTTTTTTTTTTTAAAGCAAAAGTGGAGTGACCACTAATATTATTATTTATAATAAACTGGTTCGAGAGCTCAATCGGGAAAGAACCAGTAAGAAAACCCGACATCATCACTCAGTACAATGTTAAAAAGACACTAAACTTTTGAATTTTACAATATAAAGGACCCCAGCGAAGGCGTCAAAGTATACCTTATTAATTGCTCAACAGCTTATAAGAAGATGACATTTACAATATGGTTTACACAAAATACACAAGTCATGATTGATATTGCATCTACATTTATTGACTATGAATATGATGAGCTTGATGGTTGCACTACTGCAAAACAGATGTGGGATAATATCATTTTGAACTATGGTGGAGATCATCATGTTCAGAAAGCTAAAGCATTAAGTTTGAGAGGAAAATTTGACTCTATGAGGATGAAGGAAGGAGAGAACATATTACAATATAGTACAATCCTTAAGGAGATAGTTAATTTTATCAGAGGAGCTAGTGGTAACATAACAGAGGATGATGTGAAAATAAAAGTGTTGAGAACTCTGCTACCGAGTTATGCTATTTGTGTATCTGCTTTACGAGAGCTGAGATCTATACCCTAGATGAATGTTTCACTGGATGCCACTATTGTTAATTTAATTGCATTTCAACTTAATGATTTTGACAATACTATAACTGATATTTCTAAGGTCAAATCTGCATTTAAATCTACTTTAAAGATTGGAAAAGATAGAGAAGTTGCTGCTAGACATGGTTATTTGAGCAGTGCTAGTGAGATATTCTATAGTTGAACTAAAGGACTTGATGAGCTATTTACTAAATGTGAGGAGAATGAAAGATAATTTGAAGCTTTGTTGGCTAGAAGGCTACAAAGAGGCAAAGGCAAATACTGAGGTAAGTTACCATTGAAATGTTTTAATTGTGATCAAATTGGTCACTTTGCATCTAACTATCCAGAGAATGATAAGGAGGAAAATAAAGATAAGGACAAGAGAGAAAATAGATTCAAGAGATACAAAGACTACAAAAAAAAATCATGTTATCTTGATAATGAAGGACAAAGTGATGATGATTCTATTGAGATAAATGAGGAAAAAGAAGTTGTTTATGTTTCTACAAAAGATGATTCTAATGAAGAAGCACCTAGAGACCTAATATCACAAGTAAGTAAGAATGAAACATTGATTATAGATAGTGGTTGTTCCATCACATGACTGGTGACACACTTAAGATTATTTCCTTGGAAAAATATGATGGAGGTTATGTTAGATTTGGTAGTGATGCTTCATACCCTATGAAATAAAAGGATCTATAATTCTACCAAATAAACAAGATGTGATGATGTCTATTAGGTTGAAGGATTAAGGTATAATTTTTTGAGTGTTGCCCAGCTTAATAATATAGGTCACTGAATAGAATTTAAATATGGGAGAGTGAAAGTATTTAATGAGAAGAGAAATATAATTTCTACTGAAGAGAAATCTAAAGGCAATATTTTTTATCTTGATACTTCTATGAAGAGTTGCCTATTTTCTAAAGTTAAAGATGTCTAGTTATGGCACAAAAGGATTTGTCATGTTAATTTTGACAACTTAATCAAAGTGAGTAAGAAGAATAGAGTAAGAGGACTACCAAGACACGAAAAAAAAAAGAATGCTATGTGTAGATAATATCATATGGGTAAGATGACTAAATCTAGTTTTGCAAGCAAGACTTATGTTACACAAGGTATTTTGGATTTAGTTCATACTGATTTATGTAGACCGATGAGAACCCAAAGTTATTATGGAGACAAATATTTTATTTTATTTGTGGAGGATTATTCTAGAATGATGTTTGTAATGTTCTTAAAAGAAAAATCTGATGCATTTCAAATGTTTAAGTGGTATAAGGCCCGATTTGACAAAAAAACTGGAAGACAATTGAAATGTCTGAGATCCGATAGAGAAGAGTTTACTTTTGATGAGTTTACATTTTTTTGTAATGAGAATAGAATAAAGAGACTGTTGTCAGCACCGAGGACACCACAACAAAATGGGATTGCTGAGAGAAGGAACAGATCCATTATTGATTGTGATAGGACATTGATGATTGAAAAAGGAGTTTCACAAAACTTCCAGAGGGAAGCTGTGAGTACTGCTATTTACACATTGAACCGAGTAAAAATGAAGAAAGGTACCAATAAGATACCTTTTTAAATTTGGTATGATCACAAACCTAATGTTAGTTACTTTAAAATATTGGGGAGAAAATGTTATATTCTGAAAGATTCTAGAGAAGGCAAGTTTGATTCAAAAGGAGATGAAGGGGTATTCTTAGGATATTCTACAAAGAGTAAAGCTTACAAATGTTTGAACAAGGTTACTAAAAAATGGTGGAAAGTACAAATCTAAGAATTGATGAATTTACAGAAAGGAATGAAGAAGAAAATAAGAAGGAACATGTTGATTATGAAAATTTTGTATATGTACAACATGATGCACCTGAACCTTTATCGAGAGCACCTATCGAGGAGGAAAATGTACAAGAAGTTCCACAACTAAATGTTGATGTTGATGAACTGAGACCTACCGAGCCTATTTTGGAAAATTATGTAAGAAGTCCATTCCTTGATCAAGATTATTGGAAATAAGGAAGTTGGAGTGATGACAATGAGAAAGGCCAGAGACAATACATGTTTGATAGCTTCATTTGAGCCAAAGAAAGTTATGGAAGCACTGGATAATGAGGATTGGATAAAAGCTATGAAAGAAGAGTATGATCAAATTGAGAAGAAAAAGACATGGAATTTAGTACCCATACCTAAAGACAAAAATGTGATTGGTACTAAATGGATTTTCAGAAAAAAACTGAATGAGCATAGAGAAGTTATCAAAAATAAAGCTAGATTGGTTTGCAAAGGTTATGCACAAGAAGAAGGAATTGAATATGGAGAGACTTTTTCACCTATTGCTAGACTAAAAGGAGTTAGAATACTTCTAGCATATTCTTCTTAAAAAGGATTCAAATTTTATCAGATGGATGTTAAGTTTTCATTTCTTAATGGGATACTTGAGGAAGAAGTATACATTGAGAAACCTGAGGGAATCATTGAGAACACAAATAAGAACAAGGTATGTAAGTTACATAAATCTTTATATGGATTGAAACAAGCACCCTGAGTATGGTATGCAAGACTGCACTCTTATCTAATCAAAATAGGATTTCAAAGAATAAGTAATAACAATAATGTTTACTTGAAATGTGACAGTGATAATAAAGTTTTGATTGCTGAAATTTTTGTTGATGATATTATATTTGAAGGAAATGACACTTTATGTAAAGGATTTGTTGATGAGATGATAAAATATTTTGAGATGTCAATGATTAGAGATATTAAATTCTTTATAGGTCTACAGATACATCAAGTTAATGGAGAAATCTATATTACACAAGCCAAGTAAATCAAAGAGATTCTTAAATATTTTGGTATATAAGATTCCAAACCAGTTGGAACATCGATGGTTACTAGATGTAAATTATCTAAAGAGGATGAAACACAAAAGGTGGATAATACTCTTTACCAATCCATGATTGGTAAATTGTAGTATGTTGTTCACATTAGACCTGATATAACACATGATGTTGGAATTGTTGCAAGATTTTCTTCTAATCCAAAGGAAACACATATGTCTGCAGAAAAAAGAATTTTTAGATACCTGAAAGGCACATAAGAGTTTGGATTACTATACAAGAAAGGAGGTGCTTTTGATCTACAAGTACACACTATTGCAGTTTGGGATGGAAATTTTGATGACAGAAAAAGTACTAGTGGAGGATCATTCTTCCTAGGAGAAAGATTGGTTACATGGTTGAGCAAGAAACAAAGTTGTATTTCATAGTCCACTAATGGGGTTGAATATGTTGCTGCTGCTATGAATCGTGCAAACATAGTATGGATTAAGAAATTACTTGAAGGCATGCAAGAAGAGATCACATATCTGATTACTATGTTTTGTGATAATACAAGTGCTATTAACATATTAAAGAACTTGATTATCCATTCAAATACCAAGCACATTTCTATCAAGTATTACTACTTGAGAGAACAAGTTCAAGAGAAAAATGTGAAGTTGGAATATGTGAATTCAAAGGAACAATTGGCTGATATATTTACAAAGCCACTATTTAAGGATGCTTTTGAGTATCTAAGAGATAAATTAGGAGTTCTTCCCCTATCCAATGCTCACTAAGGAGCATGAGGCATTTTGCATCAATTTTATATTTCATTAGAATGCCTATTTCTGAATTAATGTTAGTATGACACACTTTAGGTGATGCTTGAAGTTGTGAAAAGATTTCTGTATGTAATGTTTTATGAGTACATGTAAGGTATAACCACTACTGAAACAAGTTTTCAAGAGTATGACATTTTGGTGTTGTTGTCAAAGAGGGAGAATAACGAATTGATGACATTTATCTACAAAGAGATATTGAGGGAGAAGAATGAATTGAAAATATATACTCATGAAGGAGATTCAAAATGTATGTTACAGAAGCAGAAGATTTATCCAAGAGGGAGATTCAGATCAGAAAGACCAAAGTGCAAACATATATATCAACTCAGAGGGAGTACAATTATGTATTTGAGATCTGCCATGATCAATTGCTATAACACTGTTATAGTGGTTGCCATCAATGTCAAAGAGGGAGATTTTTTATTAACTGATGTTTATCTGATGGAGATGATGAAGACTGATTGATATCGAGTATCATGATTGTAGAAATGGTTAGATCATTTGTTGTTTTGTCATTTATTTCAAGCAATTGATTAATTTATTTTTATTGTGTTACCATAACCTAAGAGGAGAAGTTAAATGGGTGACAAATATAGATCAGACAATGATGAAGAAATGATGTTTTAGTTGTTTTCTATTGTATATTTGATGTTATCAAATTAGTATATTTGATTGATCAAGTCAAGAACTATAATGAATTAAATTATGACTAAAAGAGATACTTTACCAAGCTAGATTGACTCAATCAGTAGAATGTAATGTGAGTCAGTTATAGTTACCAAGCACCGAGCACTGAGAGCAAGTTAGACACCAAGAAGTGATGAAATTAGTTACTGAGTTGCAAAGAATATTTTCCGAGTACAATATATAAACATTAAATGATGATTTAATGTGAAGCTATGATGATCTGGATGAGGAAATGAATTAAATGAATTTTGTCACAAGATCTAGAAATGGAAAAAATTTAATATGAAGATCTAACACGAAGATCAAGCGGTTAAACAAAAAAATGAAAGTTCCAAGAAAAGTTACAAGTTCCAAGGTAAAAGTGATTTGGTTTACCGAGTAGACAAATTGAAGAAGATGATTGAATGACTGAGCATAAAGGAAGGAAAATAAAATTAAGGAGATTAAGAGGAAAAATTATTTCTATAGAAGGAATGAGATTTACACAGAGTAGTGACTACTGGTGAATTAAGAAAAGAAGGAAAGAAGCTGAAGAACAACATTTACTAAGTAGAATAGAGAAAGATAGATCAAAGAATCTACACACTGAGAAAGAGATCAATGGAATATGTGATGCCATTATTTAATTGAGCATAAAGGATCTGATTCAAGCATAGTGATTTGCTAATTTTTATAGATCAAAGTTTACCATTTCTTATTAATATTTATAACAAAGAAATCTCTTAACCGAGTGGATTTAACTATCCTATATGTAAAAATTAGACTTAGGTGACATTCCAAAAGAGTGTTTGAAGACCTCTAAAAAGGCCACTCCTAATAGGGTGAAGATCTTAACAGATCTGAGGTAAATCCCCTAACAGGGTCACATTTAGCAAATGTGTTTGTAATCTTTAATAGGATAAGTTCTTAACCGCACGTACTTCAAAAGGGTACAATTTTTATTCTGGGTTACGATTCCCACAAAGGTTTTTCCAAAATTGGGTTTCCTCATTAAATCCTATGTTAATGAGTTATATCATGTGTGAATGAATTTATCTATTTTTTCTAAGTTTGAATGATTGAATACTACTTATATTAGTTGGTGAATTGTTTATTTACTGTATTCAGTACTCATTGAGTGAATCAGTGAGTTGATTTTTAAGAGTTTAAAGTTTGATTTGTCTAATTCAACCCCCTCTCAATGGGACCAATATAAATGTGAAACAATGTGCCTCCATCTATCAAGACTTGTTTGACACGATGCTTGTTGACCATGAATTAAAGGTGTAAGGGAAGATTATGCAGATGACTCAAGGAGTTATCATCTTCTTCCAAAAATGATAGATACTGTGGCCAAGTCAAATGACCCACCATAGATTGAAATTGATCTAGACCCAAGTCTTTGGGGACATTGGAGGTTGATAAGGATTTATCTAAGATTTATCTATGAGTCGAAGAAATCTTAAGCAATTCAAAGATCAAAATGTGGGTATTTTTTCTTTTCAATTGCTCAATGATGCTATAGTCCACAGCATGGGACAAAGCTAGTTGTTTAGACTGTGACACCTTAGAGATACCCACAGTTGGTTTTTTTTTTGTTATCACCCACTGTTTGGATGTCATTGGTTGGTTTTGGGACGAGGAAGGGTTGGAATATCCTCCCCTACCTAAGGTGACCTTTTCTTGTGCTCGGGTCATGTTGTTGGCCGTTCTGGACTCCTTATCATTTTTGACAATGACGATGTTACAGTTTTTGGGAGAGACTAGTTCAACCATGTGGATGACTTTATCATCCTAGGTTTTGTATGTATGATTGATCCTAGAACCTTGTTTATAAGTTTCCACTTTCTCATATCTCGGCACGGGATTCTTGAATACATTGTGATCAACATTCATAGTATGATTGTCAATTGTGATTGTTTCATTATCAATGAGGTCTTGGAACTCATGTTTTAACGTCGTATAGTTCTCTATTGTATGTCCTTTATTTCTTTAGAATGTACAATAATCATTTTCTCTCCACCATTTTGGCTTTATCTGTGGTTCGTATGGTTTGGAGTTATCTGGAAATGTGATCAGTTTGTTTTCTAGTAGAGTCCTAAGATCCGACTCATAAGATTAACCCAAAGAATAAAATTCCCTCTTTCGTTTAACCCAAGGTTTTTCTTTCATGAGGTTACTAACTCCTTTGGAGGGAGTCTTCTTGGTATTTTAGCAGCTTTTAGGGCTTTTGAGCTGCTTGTTAAGTTGAATATTGTCAGTTTGGGTTGAGGAGAAACATGATTTACTACTCTACTATTCACCACATGATTTTTTTATTCTAGTATTTACTTTTATCTTTGGAACTGGAACTAAATTTGGTTTCTTTTGAAAGGGCGATCTCACCCTTCTTGACAAGCACAGTTTCAATCCTCGGTGCACTCTTCACAAGTTGATCAAAAGTGGAGAGATATTGCATTTGAAGGGGATAATTGTACTCTTCGAGTAGCATGTTTGTAAATATATCCATCTTTTCAGACTCAAGAATGAGTCATGGATATCTAGAAAATACTCTTCTCCATCGCTTATAAAAGCTAAGAATGATTCTCCCATTTGTTTTTTAATATTGCATAGTTTGATCATAGATACAGGATGTTGTATATTATATGAATAATGTTGTAGAAATAGATTCATCAGTTCATCAAAAGTTTTTATTCCAGTGGGAAACTTTGAAAACTACTCCATATCTTGACCACCTAAAATTTGGGGAAAGAGATGCATGAGATACGTCTGCTCGTGCATAAACTTTGTACATAGGGCACATAATTACCTTATGTGATCCTATGGATCAGAATGACTACTATACTTGTCAAATCTAGGAATTTATACTCCACGTGGAAATGGAGGTAAGTATAGGTCTCTATCAAAAGTAAATGGACAAATGGTGTCCATAGAGAATTTTGTTGTTGGTTTCTCTTTTTCCTATTTCATTGCTTGCATCTCTGTTTGTAGAGCTTGGATTTGTTGGGTCAAAAGTGTCATAGGAGTTTCCTCATCTCTAGAAATGATATCTTCTGCTCTATAATGAGAGGGAATTTGGGCTCCTTGTTGAGATAGTTCTAAAAAGTATTGTTCTTTATCTCTGTTCATGATTGTTGGTTAACAGTTTGTCCTCCCGTTAGATTTGTAATCTCTGACTCTTTTAGCACCCAAGGTGAGAGAACAAAAGGATGTCACCAACAAATGGGTCAGTGTAAGTCTTCTATCACTGCCCTCTG